>SJXQ01011151.1:79212-113083 GCA_006408695.1 Aepyceros melampus | reverse complement strand
AGTTAGAACTGGACATGGAACAACAGACTGGTTCCAAATAGGAAAAGGAGTACATCAAGGCTGTATATTGTCACCTTGCTTATTTAACTTATATGCAGAGTACATCATGAGAAACACTGGGCTGGAAGAAGCACAAGCTGGAATCAAGACTGCCGAGAGAAATATCAATAACCTCAGATATGCAGATGACATCACCCTTATGGCAGAAAGTGAAGAGGAACTCAAAAGCCTCTTGATGAAAGTGAAAGAAGAGAGTGAAAAGTTGGCTTAAAGCTCAACATTCAGAAAACGAAGATCATGGCATCTGGTCCCATCACTTCATGGCAAATAGATGGGGAAACAGTGGAAACAGTGGCACACTTTATTTTTGGGGGACTCCAAAATCACTGCAGATGGTGATTGCAGCCATGAAATTAAAAGATGCTTACTCCTTGGAAGGAAAGTTATGACCAACCTAGATAGCATATTGAAAAGCAGAGACATTACTTTGTCAACAAAGGTCCATCTAGTCAAGGCTATTGCTTTTCCAGTAGTCATGTATGGATGTGAGAGTTGGCTTGTGAAGAAAGCTGAGTGCCGAAGAATTGATGCTTTTGAACTATGGTGTTGGAGAAGACTCTTGCGAGTTCCTTGGACTGCAAGGAGATCCAACTAGTCCATTCTAAAGGAGATCAGTCCTTGGTGTTCTTGGAAGGAATGATGCTAAAGCTGAAATTCCAGTACTTTGGCCACCTCATACGAAGAGTTGACTCATTGGAAAAGACTTTGATGCTGAGAGGGACTAGAGACAGGAGGAAAAGGGTACGACAGAGGATGAGATGGATGGATGACATCACTGACTCGATGGACATGAGTTTGAGTGAACTCTGGGAGTTGGTGATGGACAAGGAGGCCTGGTGTGCTGTGATTCATGGGGTCACAAAGAGACACAACTGAGCGACTGGACTGAACTGAACTGATATATAACTAACAAGATGTGTAGTTATACAGATAACCAGCAAGAACCTACTGTACAGCATAAGAAACTATACTCAATATTGTGTGTGTATATAGGCTTCCCTGGTGGCTCAGTGGTAGAGAATCCACCTGCCAATGCGGAGACATGGGTTCAATCTTTTTGTTGGGAAGAGCCCTGGAAAAGGAAATGACAACCTGCTCTAGTATTCTTGCCTAGGAAAGCCCAAGGACAGAGGAAGCTGACAGGCCGCAGTCCATGGGATTGTAAAAGGGTTGGTCACCACTGAGTAACTAGACAAGAACAACATACATATATATGTAACAACAACATATATGTGTATGTATGGTGATGGTTTTGTCACTAAGTCATGTCTGACTCATGACTCCATGGACTGCAGCCTGTGAGGCTTCTCTGTCCATGGAATTCTCCAGGCAAGAATACTGGAGTGGGTTGCCTTTTCCTTCTCCATATATATGTATATATACACTTATATATATATATAAAACAATATTATGTACATATATATGTACATGTATCTGAGTCTCTTCACTGTATACCTGAAACTAAATAACCCTTTTAAAGGGCGCCCCTCTTTGTCAAGTTGATGATCCCATTTGCTCTCTGGGCCAGTCCTCTTACACATTGTCTTAACTTTTCAGATGATCAGAAGTGAGATCCTGGGATGCCACAGTCTGTTCTCTGAGGAATATGACACCTCCTCTATCCAAATAAGCTCATCTTTTCAGATAGATCTGGTTCACCATCTTCTGCAGAAACCAGTGGTTTCTACAGGACTCACCTTAGGAGGAATTCACTGAATTCCCTTTAATACCAGAGCATCATCCCAAGGAAAACACTTCTAATTGTACCTGCCCCTGCCAACTCTGGATCAAATTTCCAATGTGAAGATAGGAGTACCATTATGTTTCTGACACCCTGGGTCAACCTTTTGGAAAAATTCCACATGCTGCTGGCTATTGCTCACATTATTTGGCTTATCTTGCTGTTACTCTCTTGAGAGCCTCTTCTTTCTGCCCATCCTACTTGTCCCCTCTTAGCATAATTTCTCTTTGTCTTTCCCCTAAAATGCTATCATATCATCAGTTTCACTTCTCCTTCTCAGACTCCTTCCATTCTGTTCTGACTCTTCTGCCACAGTCAACTGCTTAATCAGTTATTTCAACCAGACCAACCCCACTCCACACTTTAGAGCCTTGTTCCTCAATCACATCCATAATCCAAACCTTGTGAATCAATTTTCTTAGCCCTTAAGGCACTCCCAGGCTAATGTGTAGTGGTTAAATGTTTGGGCTCTGAAGCCAAACTCTCAGCAGTCAGTGCCCATCTTGACCCCTCATTCATTAATTAATCTTCCTGGGTTTTAGTTTTCTTCGTCTGTGCAAGGGGTATTATGACAATAATAGTAAATGCTTTGTAGGTTTGTCATAAGTATTAAATGACAATGAAAGCAAAGCATTAAACAGTTCCAAGTGCATAGGAAGCATTCCATGTAAGTATTAGTCTGTAGTACTAACACAGATATAGAGAGAATATCTCACCTTCTTAATCAATTAGAAAGTCATGCTCGACTATCATATTTTACACACTGCTGTAGAGTTTAATCTAATACTTCAAGGTTGAGATTTCATTCTGTCCATTCTTTTAACTCTGATATGTTACCCTATGCCTGATACATTGTTGGTACTCAATAAATAATTCAATGAATGAATCGATTAATAATAACTACCATTTAATAAGAACATACTCTGTAGCAAGCACTTTACATATTTTATGTAATCGAGAGTAGATACATGTATATGTATGTCTGAGTCTCTTTGCTGTCTATCAACTATCACAACATTGTCAATCAGCTACACTCCAATAATAAGTGAAAAGTTAAAAAAAAAAAAAAACCTGTGAAGTAGGTGCCACTTTCTCAACTTCAGTTCAGTCGGTCAGTCGTGTCTGACACTTTGCGACCCCATGGACTGCAGCACAACAGGCTTCCCTGACCATCACCAGCTCTTGGGGCTCACTCAAACTCATGTCCATCGAGTCACTGATGCCACCCAACCATCTCATCCTCTGTCATGCCCTCCTCCTCCCACCTTCAACCTTTCCCAGCATCAGGGTCTTTTCAAATGAGTCAGTTCTTCGCATCAGGTGGCCAAGGTATTGGAGTTTCAGCTTCAGCATCAGTCCTTCCAGTGAACATTCAGGACTGATTTCCTTTAGGGTGGACTCTTGAGAGTGACTCTCAAGAGTCTTCTCCAACGCCACAGTTCAAAAGCATCAATTCTTTGGCACTCAGTTTTCTTTATAGTCCAAGTCTCACATCCATACATGACTACTGGAAAAACCATAGCTTTGACTAGACAGACCTTTGTCAGCAAAGTGATGTCTCTGCTTTTTAATATGCTGTCTAGGTTGGTCATAGCTTTTCTTCCAAAGAGCAAGCATCTTTTAATTTTATGGCTGCGGTCATCATCTGCAGTGATTTTGAGCCCCCCCAGGAAGTAGCCACTGTTTCCATTGTTTCCCCTTCAAGTTGCCGTGAAGTGATGGGATCGGATGCCATGATCTTAGTTTTTTGAATGCTGAATTTTAAGCCAGCTTTTTCACTCTCCTCTTTCACTTTCATCAAAAGGGTTCTTTAGTTCTTCTTCACTTTCTGCCATAAGGGTGGTGTCATCTGCATATCTGAGGTTATTGGTATTTCTCCCAGCAACCTTGATTCAGCTTGTGCTTCATCCAACCCAGCATTTCACAGGATGTACTCTGCATATAAGTTAAAGATGAGTAAAACTGAGTTTTGGAAAGGTTAAGTAACTTGAAAGTTAGTTAAGCCGCTCAGTCGTGTCCAACTCTTTGCAACCCCGTGGACTGTAGCCCACCAGGCTCCTCCGTTCATGGATTCTCCAGGCAAGAATACTGGAGGGAGTTGCCATTTCCTTCTCCAGGGGATCTTCCTAACCCAGGGATCGAACCTGTGTCTCCAGCATTTGCAAGCAAATGCTTTACCACTGAGCCACCAGGAAAGCCCTTGATTCATGGACCCATCTCATAAATAAATATACTACTGTAAACCCGTAGGGATTTTTAATCATTTCAGCATTTATACATCTGTCTTCTTAAAAAAAAAATGGTCCTTATAGGAAAGTATTATTAAGCAGCAAGCTCTAAAGATCATCCTACAGTCTTTATAACATTAAAACAAGTGTTGACTTGTCCCCATTTAACTTGTGATATAAAGCTGGCAGATTTACCTTAAATTATTTATGAAAGAAAAAAATAAGTCAACTTCAGAACAGAGTTTTACTATGTTGCAAGGCATCAACAAAAGACAGAAGCTCCTTTTATGAACCAATGTTTAGAATTCTAAATTTTATGCTGAATTTTAAAAAAACATATAATTGTTGTTCTAAACCATAAGCCACAAGAAAAGGTTTCCAGCTGATGTTTGCAAGCACTTCTCTGCAAATAACACATTGCAGGTGTGGAGAGTCATTATTCTCAATAAATGAAAAATGAAATTGTATATAATTGTCACTATATTTTCTATTTTTTAACTGTAGTTTTGAAGGCTATTTTTGGTGCACCATATCAGACCTTTATCAGATGAATATGACTTGCAAATCTGGTGAAGATCAGTCTGCAGTAGGTTTTCTGATTTCTTACCGCATCTTTCTTCCTGGTTAACTTGCTGCCTTTCTGCATCGCCCTGCTGTACGCTTCCTCCCGTCAAATGATGGTGAATGCACATGATCTAGTGCCTGGACGCAAGCAGCCGGATCGTCTCAGCATGGCCCTGAAGCTCACCCTGGACTGCTTGGTCAAAAAGATAACAGAGATGATCAGGCTCCCAACTTCCCTTGGTGGGAGGGGCTGCTGCTGCTTCTGAGTCGCTTCAGTCGTGTCCGACTCTGTGCAACCCCATGGATGGCAGCCCACCAGGTGCCCCCGTCCCTGGGATTCTCCAGGCAAGAACACTGGAGTGGGTTGCCATTTCCTTCTCCAATGGGTGAAAGTGAAAAGTGAAAGTGAAGTCGCTCAGTCATGTCCGACTCCTAGAGACCCCATGGACTGGAGCCTACCAGGCTCCTCCATCCGTGGGATTTTCCAGGCAAGAGTCCTGGAGTGGGTTGCCATTGCCTTCTCTGAACCCTGGAAGAAAGTACTACAATTTCACATGGGCCCAGATGTCTCCAAGAGCTGAGAGCTGGCATTACCAGACAAACTCTGGCAGTGCCTCATGGTCTATTAATTCCCCCACTGATATATCAAAAAGGAAGGCAGGATGGACCTAGAGACTGTCATACAGAGTGATATACGTTAGAAAGAGAAAAGCAAATATCATATATATGTGGAATCTAGAAAAATGGTGTAGATTATCTTATTTGCAAAGCAGAAATAGAGACACAGACGTAGAGAACAAATGTATAGATACCAACGGGGAAAGGCAGGTGGGATGAATTAAAAGATTGGGATTAACATACATATATTATTGATACTATGTATAAAATAGATAACTAATGAGAGCATTTTGCTCAGTCTTTTCTGATTCTTTGTGACCTCATGGACTCCTATATCCATGGAATTCTCTAGGATAGAGGAATACTAAAGTGGATTGACATTTCCTTCTCCAGGGTATCTTCCCAACCCAGGGATCAAACCTGGGTCTTCCCACATTGCAGGGAGATTCTTCACCATCTAAGCCACCAAGGATGCCCTTAATTTTGTAAGAAACCTCCAAATTGTCTTCCAAAGTGGCTGGTACCATTCAAATTTCCACCAGCAATGAATGAGAGTTCCTAGTGCTCTAAATCCTCACCAACATTTAGGGTTGTCAGTATTCTGGATTTTGGCTATTTTAATAGATGTGTAATGGTATTTATTGTTTTTTAAATTTGAATTTCCCTGATGACTTATGAAGTAGAGCATCTTTTTATATGCTTATTAGCCATCTATATGTTACTTAATTTTTACTACATAAAACATGTAATTAATTTTTAAATGAATACAAAGGACAGGTGCAAGGTAAATACAGAAAAATAAATCATATTACCACACACCACTAGAAAAACAAAAAGAAAAAAAGAAATTCTATTCAAAAAGAACTTCAACCAAATAAAAACAGATATATGAATAAATTTTATTCCCTCCAAAAGGTGCTATTTATAAAACTTTATTCCTAGTTATGAATAAATAAACCTTATAAAGTGAAGGTATGGATCATAACCCTGGATAAGAAAGCTAAAAATACTGTGAAAATGTAAACTTACAACAAATTAATGTGTAGAAACAATATAGTGATTATCCCTACATCTCTTACAATGACCGATGCTTTTATTATTCTTGTTGCTCAATGAGGAGAGCTGATGCTCAGAGATGTTAAGTAACTGACTAAAGTCAGAACAGCCAGTTATTAGGAGGGCTGGATTGTCTAACACTAAAGTCCTTAAGAAATCTGCCATATTGCTCTCCAAACTCAAGTAACATCCAAGTATTAATAACATTCCAATGAGTTTTTTTTTTTTAAGTGAAGAATGGCATAAAAATGTTAAAATGTAATCTTGGAGAACATTTTAAAAAGAAATCTACCATGAGATCAACAACTAGTTCTACCAAATAATTAAAATATATTGCAGGACTATAATAATTAAATAGTATAGTATGAATGGAAGCATGAGTCATGGATTGAAGAGCGACCCTATTACTGCCAGAACCTAACTGAGAGTCAGCAAGGGGCCCATTCAGACTGTGGTAGGACAAAGGCCATCAGAAGAACTCATTATACAGATGGCAGAGAGGGCGGATCAGGTGAAAGACAGAGGGCAGAAAGAGAGAAGTTCATCAGGAGAATTAAGGTTCTTGCCCCAGTTAATATCTGAAGGTAAAGCTAGTTGTCCAAAATTGCTCAATGGCAAAGTGAAAGAACTGGGTTGAAAGATGATGAATATACTCTGAGAGCTACAAAAGAATGAGGAACAGCCAAAGGCTTTCGGAGACGATACAAAAGAGACAGAGGTGCTTCATAGTGACTCACCTTGACCTCTAAAGCTTGTGTATCTAAAGGGAAATAGCTTACTTTTCAATAACCACAGGTAACTGGGAGTCCATCAAAGCTCATCACACATGGACAATGAGGTGCCGTGAATGTCTCATAGGTTTTTAAATTTTTATTGGTGTATAGTTGATTTACAGTGCTGTGTTAGGTTCAGGTATACGGCAAATTGAATCAGTTATACGTCTACATACCTCCACTCTTTGTTTTGTTCGTTTGTTTGTTTTGTTTTTAATCCTTTTCTCATATAAGCTCCTACAGAGTATTGAGTAGGGCTCCCTGTGCTATACAGCAGGTTCTTATCAGTCACTTCTTTTATATGTAGTAGTGTGTATATGATAATCCCAATCTCCTAACGGGGGAGGAATAAGTTGTCTCATATTTAGACTTCTGACTTTCTTTCAAAGGGAGGTAAATAGACAAAGACTCAGAAATAGGCAATGTTGACCTAAAGCAGATAGAATGCCAGATATTTCTTCACCAGTGGGTTTGAGATTAGCAGAGAACGGCAGTCTAGAATCTGCCACTCTGGTGAGCCACATGCAAGATGCCACACGGCAAGGGAAGAACTCTTTTATAGAGGAGAAAAGGAAGTTGGGAGCGCTGTAGTAAATAAGAAGTTCATAGCTTCTCATTGGCTGTGTCCTTGAAAGGGAAGAAGAAGAGTCTTTCTTCTTCCTGTTGGGCTCCACTATTGGCACAGGATGTGAGAGCTCCTCCTTCTGGTCTCCCAGCTCTCTTGTATATTAACTTTTTGCAGGAACTAAGTAAGTAAGTGAAGTCGCTCAGTCGTGTCCGACTTTGTGACCCCATGGACTGCAGCCTACCAGGCTCCTCCATCCATGGCATTTTCCAGGCAAGAGTACTGGAGTGGGTTACTATTTCCTTCTCCAGGGAATCTTCCCAACCCAGGGATTGCACCTCCTGCATTGTAGGCAGATGCTTTACTGCCTAAGCCACTAGGGAAGTCCTACAGGGAACTGATAGACTGCAAATGTTTGTTTTTGAATTTTAAAGTTGTTTTCTGTGCTGGATTTCTTCCATGTGCTCCTGTAGATCTTATTTTCCCTTTTCCCTCTCATCTTGACTACAAAAGGCTAAGCTATATAGACCTCATTACACATACTCCTGCCCAAGGCTGGGACTAGGATGAGGAGAGTGAGGAGCTGAGTGTACCAAATTTAAGGAAGCCCACACTATCAGGGCTGTGCAAGTGTTCCAAGCCCAACCCTGCATTTTCACAACCCTGTGAGTGAGCGCAGTCTCAAATGTTGACCCCCTTGATGCCTCACTTTCCTTACCTTAATCTCAGCATTAGAAGTGAGTTCTGCCAATGAAGAGTCCTGGAAAGAAGTCAGAAAGAGGATGGAGGCTTTCCTGGTGGCCCAGTGGTTGAGAGTCCACCTTGCAATACAGGGGACAAGGGTTCAATCCTTCATCAGGAAGCTAAGATCCCACATGCCATGGAGCAATTAAGCCCATGCACCACAACTAGAGAGTTCATGCATTGCAGCGAATAGCCAAATAAATAATAAACACATATGCATATGATTATTTCATCACCCATACTTCAATGTTTAAGAAGCAAAAAAATGAAGAGGATAGACAGCAAAGTCATATCATTTATCACCTGGGTCTTGCCCTTAGAGGTCACTCTAGGCCAACTATTGTACTGACAGGTCAGCACTACAGCCAGGGAGACTTGCTCTCCAAAGCTCTGCCTCCTTCCACTTGTCCCTAGGATGCTAGAGATGGAAAGTCAGCTGAAACTAGCCCAGATGGGGGACTATCTTTCATGGTTCCCTTACATTCATGTACACATACAAAGTCAATTCAGTCTTGTGAATTGTCCCAAAGAGTCATGTTACTCTGCGATAGTATGAACTGTAGCCCACCAGGCTCCTCTGTCTATGGGATTTTCCAGGCAAGAATACTGGAATGCATTGCCATGCCCTCCTCTACAGGATATTCCTGCCCTAGGGATTAAACCTTAGTCTCATGTTGCATTGGCAGGTGGATTCTTTACCACTAGCATAACCTGGGAAGCCCTCCCCTACACCCACACATCTATAAATCATCCCTTTATAACTAAACTCTCCTTGAATAATCTTATTCTGAGTATGTCATTGTCCTGTTGAGACTCTGTCTAATATATGTTCCTCACTCAAGCTCTGCTCTTATAGTGTACTATAGTGTACTATGAATGAATATTTTATGAACCTTGTAATTATTTTGTGAATAATCCAATGATATTGCATTGCACATTTTTACATTAAAAGCATTAATTATGTAGATGGAAATATTTCTTTTTAAATGCCTCGTTTTTTGCATGACTGTTTTCACCTCAAAAAATAACAGTGGTCCTGCGCTTTCTTAATTTCCATGAGATCCTAATCTGCAAAACTTTTTCCAACAACGGTGACACATCACGATTCAGAAAATGGGCTTTGGGGTTAGATGCAAGTCCCAGCTCACCTCCTTGCTAGCTGAATGACCTTGGGTTAGTCACTTTCTCTAGCACCCATGGAGGCTCCAGTTGGTCCTTCTAAATTTGGATTTTCCCCTCTGATAATATTTCCCATCTCAGTATCTGAGCCCAGCCCCTGTATTGAATTGTGGCTCCAGTTGGGACAGCACCCTACTACTGTGATATAACACACTAAGTCTTGTCTCTTTAAATTGAAGTTCTCAGGGACTTCCCTGGTGATCTGGGACTTCCCTGGTAGCTCAGACGGTAAAGAATCTGCCTGCAATGCAGGAGACCCAGGTTCGATCCCTGGGTAGGAAAGATCCCCTGGAGAAGGAATGGCTACCCACTCCCATATTCTGGCATGGAGAATTCCATGGACAAAGGAGCCTGGCAGGCTACAGTCCATGAGATTGCAGGAGTCGGACACGACTTAGCGTCTGTGCATAGTCCCTGGTAGTCTAGTGGCTAAGACACCACACTCCCAAAAATGAGGACCCAGGTTCAATTCCTTCTCAGAGAACTAGATCCCACATCCCGCAGTGAAGATTCTGCGTGCCACAACTAAGACCCAGCGCAGTAAAATAAGTAGATAAAAATAAATTTTTATTTAGAATAAATTAATTGAAGTTCTCAGCTCCAGGGAAAATCACACAAACCATCAGCTTCCATATTTGTTCGCTGGCACCTTTCCTTGCCAACTGACAACAGACTGGATACACCTGAGGGAAGCAAAGTTGGAGACAGATTCCGGGGTGGGGGCAGGGGGCAGGCCGGCTGAAACAACAAAACAGGAGTTATTTTTGAAATGTTTCCTTTGCAAGCCCTCCCACTCACTGTAATATCTGGCTGAGGTGTGAGTGGCTGATTCCAGCAGGTATCAGTAACAGATGGAGCCGGCTAATTATGTCTCTTACATGTGAGTAGAGATAAAGGCGTTAATTGCTAACTGTACACGTCTCCCGTTTCCCCACCGCAGGGCACTGGGGCAGAGGCCACTTCCCAAACCAAACACAAACATGGCCTGTGCCTGTGGCTGAAGAAGAGAGTGGAAAGCAGTTGGAGAATGGCATCCCCGAGATGGCCAGCCCTTCTCTAGACTGGCAGTGAAGGAGCAGAGTCTTGAAATGAGAAGAGGCCATTTGCATCTCCCCGTGCCCTGGGGCCAATGAGGACCCAAACAATGAAGGCTCAGCTAATGAAAGCTCAGCATGGAGGTGGCAAAGTGCTGCTTCCCCACCAGGAAGTGACATCTGGTAATTGTAGCCAGTGTGCTTTGCAGGGAACTTAGCTCCCTGAGAATCCATGTAGTACTGAGGTCTCTACACACCATCTTGCGTGCCCCCCTTGACAGGATGCTAAATTACTGCCATCTTGAATGTCCCTCCATCTTCTCAGCCTCAAGACTATATCCACTGGTAGTCCCAGGATTTTCATCTGCTGATTGTCTCTTTCAGGGAGCCATCCTTGCCTTATTTTCAGTAGAGGAGATTTGGAGCGGTGGCCAGATCATACACCCCAGTGTGACAGAACTCGCCATTCTAGACACAATGATTGGCCCAGTAATGTTCATGTGGCGTGAGTTCAGCCAATCAGAAGTACTCCCAACACTTCAGTTGAAATTCTTGAGAAGAAATGGCCTCTGGGGTTGCTATCCGTAGAGATATTGTAAGCCACTAGTGACCCCAGTTTTGTTTTGTTTTCCCACCCTGAGTGCAGCAGATGCTGTTGATGCCTGCATCACATTCCCTTGGCCCACTGGTGTTACCTCCAGCTGTGATGGGTTGTCTCCCACCTCAAGCTTCTGAATCTTTCTCCTTCTCCATCTGAAGGCTTTTTCTGGTACCCCAGGACCCATCTCTGCAAACCTGGAGTGTGAGAGAGCTGATACAGTCTTCTGCCAACGAAGATTGGAAAATAGTAGATAAACACCCCAGTGTCCCCGCCTCTGGTGGTATGATCCTGAGCATGCCCCCCATGGTCTCTACAAAAATCCCAGCACAACTTGCCCCCAGTGGTCACCTGCTCACCTGTGCCCCCTTTATTACCTTTTCTCCTGTCTCTCTTTCACCTTCCCCATGGCCTCACTTGTGCTTCCTCAGATTACTTCCTGTGTTAGTCCTATGCCTTGGAGAATCCACCTTGGAGAATGCAGGAGACTCAAGAGATGCAAGTTCAACTTCAGGGTCAGGAAGATCCCCTGGAGTAGGAAATGCAACCCACTCCAGTATTCTTGCCTGGGAAATTCCAAGGACACAGGAGCCTGTTGGGCTACAGTCCTTGGGATCACAAAAGAGTCTGACATGGCTTGGTGACTGAACACACACACACACACACACCAGTTTATAGGAGAAAACAGAGCCAAAGGTCATCATTGAGCACTAGAGCCAGCCATTCCTGAGGCGCTAACCCTTTGAATGATGCTGTTAATTACAGTTTCACATTTTCCTTTTTTGTTTGTTTTTTTTTTTATCTTTGTATCGGATATTTTTTAGCTAATTAGCATTGAGTTCCTGTCAATTGCAATAATAAAGATACTGACTGACTTGTGGATATCAATTATACCTAGTGTTGGTGTGAAATTCATTTTTCTTCCTTTGAAATTAGTAAACCAACTGTGGTGATGGTTGACTTTCCCAAGCCTTTTCTATGGCAAGCCTTGACTGTCTCCCTCTCCTTACCCAGAATAGGATGGCAGAGAGAGAACTAACCGCCCCCCTTCCCCCGTCAGATTTGTTGTCCACTTCAGTCCCTCTGGGCTTCCCTGGTGGCTCAGCTGGTAAAGAAGCTGCCTGCAATGCGGGAGACCTGGGTTTGATCCCTGGGTTGGGAAGATCCCCTGGAGAAGGGAAAGGCTACCCACTCCAGTATTCTGGCCGGGAGAATTCCATGGACTTGTATAGTCCATGGGGTCACAAAGAGTCAGACACGACTGAGCGACTTTCACTTCACTCAGTCCCTCTACTTGCACTGCGCCTGCCCAGAGCCCAGTGCTTGGGTGCAGTAAATGCTGGTTGAATTGAATGAAATTACTTAAATGTGACTTACTATAAATTGTTACTGACCCTGCACATGTGGGCTACTGGCAAAGCTGCTAATTAATCCAACAATCATTCAAAGGCAATCATGTTCATTAACGTGGGTTCTGGCCTCATTTCTAAAAGCACATTTAGATTGACAACTGTGGCCTGGCAGCTGGAGCAGAGCCTTCCGGCCAGTGAAATGTGATGCTTCATGGAAACTCTACTCCCTGGCAATTTAGAAGGTTCAGTCAGTGCCCCTTTCCAACCAGCTTTCTCTACTCACAAAGAAAAATTCTGTGCCAAGGTTTCTGTCTGTCTACCTGCCCAGAGCCCAGTGCTTGGGTGCAGTAAATGCTGGTTGAATTGAATGAAATTACTTAAATGTGACTTACTATAAATTGTTACTGACCCTGCACATGTGGGCTACTGGCAAAGCTGCTAATTAATCCAACAATCATTCAAAGGCAATCATGTTCATTAACGTGGGTTCTGGCCTCATTTCTAAAAGCACATTTAGATTGACAACTGTGGCCTGGCAGCTGGAGCAGAGCCTTCCGGCCAGTGAAATGTGATGCTTCATGGAAACTCTACTCCCTGGCAATTTAGAAGGTTCAGTCAGTGCCCCTTTCCAACCAGCTTTCTCTACTCACAAAGAAAAATTCTGTGCCAAGGTTTCTGTCTGTCTCAGCAGCTTGCTCACCTGAGTTCTCCCCAGCCAGCTTCTTCTGCAATTTTACAAAGGGAGGCATTAAGCCTTGTGTGTTTCCACTCTTCACCACCAACTGCAGAACCTGAAAGCAAAATTCTGGGCAAAAGATGGACAAATACGCTTTGGACACAAAAGTTAATTATTTACAGTTCAAGATAAGTGATCTTTGCTTTTCAAAGGTAGAAGTGAACCTGAATGAGTACAGGCATTTTAAAACTATTCTTGCCATTTTTCTATAAAATTAAAATACATAAAAGTTTTAAATACTGAAAAAAATAATTTCAGCCTATTCTAGTATTCTTGCCTGGAGAAGTCCATGAACAGAGGAGTCTGGAGGGCTACAGTCCATAGGATCGCAAAGAGCCAGACATGACTGAGTAACTAACACTTAATTCCTGTCACTGATAGTGATTTTTCCCTTATATTTTAAATATTCTTTTGGCCATTTCAATTATTTGAGCCATCTTGAACTGCAGATCTCACAAGAAACCATTTAAAAGCCCTGTTCACCAGTGAGTGGAATTTAGTTTCTTATCCATACTTCAATATGGAACCATTCCTATTTCTAGGCACATGAATCATATGCAGACTTTCATTCCAGAAACTTCTTGATCTGTTCTTGGCTTCTTGCTGCCACTGAACAGAATAACTTCTCTCTCTTTATTTTAAAGTCTGTGCCACTAATAGTCCACTTATTAAGAAATAAGCATTTTTGCCCAGCAGGACTTATTCTGAGCCTCTGAATGACCAAGTATTTCCTGGTGGTTCAAGTTGAAGCTCAGCCAACCTCCCTAAGTAGTCTATGACAGCTCATCTTTCAAAAGGCTTTTCTTGTCCCTTCCCCTAAAGTGATTTTACAGAATTCACTGCAGTTTTGGAATGTCAAATGTATTATGTGGACTGAAAATAACAAATATACAGGTAGTGAACATGATTTTTTCAGGAGAACACATTATGTTAGGTGGGCAAAGAGAGGAAGGGTCTCCCTGCCTTCCATGCAATCATCCAATTTTTGAAACAAATACTTATTTAAGAACCTGCACTGTGACAAAAATTGTTCAGGACACATGGGATAGGAATAAGAATCATCGTCTCCATCCCTGATTCATATTTGTCATGTCAAGATTTCCCACCAAGGGTTATAGATATTCTGAAGTTTAATCCCCTTAAACATCAGGGCAGCTAGGAAGGTCTTGAGGTGGGTATAAGCCTTTCAGCTGGGTCATCTTAAACACAAGCAGCCTCAACCATTTATCCCCATGTACTGTAAAACTCAGATCATTTTCCATGTTTTCTATGACATGGTAAGATTAAGAAATACTAGAGGAGTCAGAGAATTCCAGAGATAAAGCCAATTTTCTTTCTTCCCCAGGTTTATTGAAAAATGATTGACTTGCATCACTGTATAAGTTCAAAGCATAGAGCATGATGGTTTGATTTATCTATATTGTAAAATTATTAAGCACAATAAGTTCAGCTAACACCCACCTTCTCATGGAGATACAATGAAAAGAAAAGAAAGAGGAAAGGAATGGAAAGGAAACGGCAACCCACTCCAAGGACAGAGGAGCCTGGGGGCTGCAGTCCATGGGGTTACAGAAGAGCCGGACACCATTTAGCAGCTAAATGACGACGTGATGTCTGCTCACAGGTAAGCCACCCAGTGTACAGTGTTTGCTTTGTCTTTTCCAGTGCATTTGGTTTTCCCTGGAATAAAATGATTTTCTGGTGTTTTTTTATTGGTTTAATTTTCTATTTAAGTGAAGTGAGCAAGTGAAGTTGTTCAGTTGTATCTGACTCTTTGCGACCCCATGGACTGTAGCCCACCAGGCTCCTCTATCCATGGGATTCTCCAGGCAAGAGTACTGGAGTAGGGTGCCATTTCCTTCTCCAGGGGATCTTCCCAACCCAGGGATCAAACCCAGGTCTCCTGCATTCAAATCCGAACATTTCCCCAATTCTGTAAATCTCTTTTCAAAATCTTCTGGTACATTGGGTGTTGTGTTAAGTGATCTCAAAGAAATCACTCCTGAAGACTTCTCTAACAATGTGGGTTCCACGCTGTCTTGGCCTGAGTCCCCATTACTGTCACCCTCAGGATTCCTTCTGATTCTGCCTTGTGTTGGATCTTCTGAATCTTGGACCCCATGAATGTATTTATTTTATTTAAAAAACACATTTTTTGGTAAAGGACATTGTCCAGTAGTTTTCCAATAAAAGGAGTTTGGGAGATGAAAAAAAAAAGAAGAAAGGAAAATTGAAAAAAAAATTAATCATTCTGTTAATAACTCTTAATATCTTTTTTATTTCTCTTTTAGACCCTTATATTTATTTATCAGGTAAACAGTGCATTTAAAAATCATCATTGCCGGCTGGTTCATGTTGTTGTATGGCAGAAACCAATATAACATCGTAAAGCAAGTAGCCTCCATTTAAAAATAAATTTTATTGTGCAGAAGCTTTTAATTTTAATTAGATCCCATTTGTTTATTTTTGCTTTTATTTCCAGTATTCTGGGAGGTGGATCATAGAGGATCCTGCTGTGATTTATGTCAGAGAGTGTTTTGCCTATGTTCTCCTCTAGGAGTTTTATAGTTTCTGTTCTTACGTTTAGGTCTTTAATCCATTTTGAGTTTATTTTTGTGTGTGGTGTTAGAAAGTGATCTAGTTTCATTCTTTTACATATTCTGGGAGGTGGGTCATAGAGGATCCTGCTGTGATTTATGTCAGAGAGTGTTTTGCCTATGTTCTCCTCTAGGAGTTTTATAGTTTCTGTTCTTACGTTTAGGTCTTTAATCCATTTTGAGTTTATTTTTGTGTGTGGTGTTAGAAAGTGATCTAGTTTTGTTCTTTTACAATTGGCTGACCAGTTTCCCCAGAACCACTTGTTAAAGAGATTGTCTTTTCTCCATTGTATATTCTTACCTCCTTTGTCGAAGAAAAGGTGTCCATAGGTGTGTGGATTTATCTCTGGGCTTTCTATTTTGTTCCCTTGATCTATATTTCTGTCTTTATGCAAGTACCACACTGTCTTGACCGTGGCTTTGTAGTAGAGCCTGAAGTCAGGCAGGTTGATTCCTCCAGTTCCATTCTTCTTTCTCAAGATTGCTTTGGCTATTCGAAGTTGTTTGTATTTCCATACAAATCTTGAAATTATTTGTTCTAGTTCTGTGAAAAATACCTCTGGTAGCTTGATAGGGATTGTGTTGAATCTGTAGATTGCTTTGGGTAGTATACTCATTTTTACTATATTGTCTATAAACTTTTTGATTTCTCTTTTGATTTCTTCAGTAACCTGTTGGTTATTTAGAAATGTTTGGTTTAATCTCCATGTGTTTGTATTTCTTACAGTTCTTTTTTTTTTCTTTTAATTGATATCTAGTCTCATAGCATGGTTGGAGAAGATGGTTGATATGATTTCAATTTTCTTAATTTACTGAGGTTTGATTTGTGACCCAAGATGTGGTCTATCCTGGAGAATGTTCCATGTGCACTTGAGAAGAAGGTGTATTCTTCTGCATTTGGATGGAATGTCCTGAGGATATCAATGAGATCCATCTCATCTAATGTACCATTTAAGACTTGTGTTTCCTTATCAATTTTCTGTTTTGATGATTTGCCCTTTGGTGTGAGTGGGGTGCTAAAGTCTCCTACTATTATTGTGTTACTGTCAATTTCTCCTTTTAAGTCTGTTAGTGTTTGTCTTATGTATTGAGATGCTCCTATGTTGGGTGCATGCTGCTGCTAAGTTGCTTCAGTCATGTATGACTCTGTGCAACCCCAGAGATGCAGCCCACCAGGCTCCTCCGTCCCTGGGATTCTCCAGGCAAGAACACTGGAATGGGTTGCCATTTCCTTCTCCAATGCATGAAAGTGAAAAGTGAAAGTGAAGTAGCTAAGTCATGTCTGACTCTTAGCGACCCCATGGACTGCAGCCTACCAGGCTCCTCTATCCATGGAATTTTCCAGGCAAGAGTACTGGAGGGGGATGCCATTGCTGTCTCCATGTTGGGTGCATAGATATTTACAATTGTTATGTCTTCCTCTTGGATTGATCTCTTGATCATTATGTAGTGTCCTTCCTTATCACTTGTAATCTCTATTTGAAGGTCTATGTTGTCTGACATGAGGATTGCTACTCCAACTTTCTTTTGCTTCCCATTTGCATGGAGTATATTTTTCCATCCTCTCATTTTCAGTCTATATGTGTCTTGAGGTCTAAGGTGGGTTTCTTATAGACACTATATATATGGGTCTTGTTTTTGTATCCATGCAACCAGTCTGTGTCTTTTGGTTGGAACATATAATCCATTTCCATTTAAAGTAATGATTGATGTATATGTTCCTATTGTCATTTTCTAATTGTTTGGGTTTGATTTTGTAGATCTTTTTTTCTTCTGTTGTATTTCTTGACCTTAGAAGTCTGTTTAACATTTATTGTGAAGCTCATTTGGTGGTACTGAATTGTCTAAACTTTTGCTTGTATGAAGAGCTTTTAATTTCTCCATCAATTTTAAATGAGATTCTTGCTGGGTACTGTAATCTTGGTTGTAGATTTTTACCTTTCCATACTTTAAATATATCTTGCCATTCCCTTCTGCCCTGCAGAGTTTCTGCTGAAAGATAAGCTGTTAAGTGCATGGGGTTTCCCTTACTTGTTGCTTCTCCCTTGATTCTTTTAATATTTTTTCTTTGTGTTTAGTTTTGGTAGTTCGATTAGTATGTGTTTTGGTGTGTTTCTCCTTGGGTTTCTCCTGTATGGGACTCTTTGTGCCTCTTGGACCTGATTGACTGTTTCCTTTTCCATGTTGGGAAAATTTCAACTATAATTACTTCAAAAATGTCCTCATACATTTTATTTTTCTCTTCTTCTTCTGCTGCTACTGCTGCTAAGTCACTTCAATCATGTCCGACTCTGTGTGACCTCAGAAATGGCAGCCCACCAGGCTCCTCTGTCCCTGGGATTCTCCAGGCAAGAACACTGGAGTGGGTTGCCATTTCCTTCTCCAATGCATGAGAGTGAAAAGTGAAAGTGAAGTCGCTCAGTCATGTCTGACTCTTCATGACCCCATGGACTGCAGCCCACCAGGCTCCTCCATACATGGGATTTTCCAGGCAAGAGTACTGGAGTGGGTTGCCATTTCCTTCTCCAGCTTCTTCTTCTGAGACCCCTATAATTCGAATGTTGATGCATTTAACATGGTTCCAGAGGTCTCTGAGACTGTCCTCAGCTCTTCATTCTTTTTACTTTATTCTGCGCTTCAGAAGTTATTTCTACCCTTTTATCTCCAGCTCATTGATTTGTTCTTCTGCTTCAGATATTCTGCTATTGATTCCTTCTAGAGTATTTTTAATTTCAGTAATTGTGTTGTTTGTCTCTGTATGTTTATTCTTTAACTCTTCTAGGTCTTTATTAACTGATTCTTGCCTTTTCTCCATTTTGTTTTCAAGGATTTTGATCATGTTTGCTATCATTATTCTGAATTTTTTTTCAGGTAATTTTCCATTTCCTTTTTTTATTTGAACTTTTGTGTTTCTAGTTTGTTCCTTCATTTGTGCAGTATTTCTCTGCCTTTTCTTTTTTTTAGGTTATTGTGTTTGAAGTCTCCTTTTCCCAGGCTTCAAGGAAACTTGAATTCTATCCTTGGAGAAGGTTTAATTCTTTCTTCCTTTTAGTTTCTGCCCTCCTAAGGTTGGTCCAGTGGTTTGTGCAAGCTTCATATAGAGTGAGATTTGTGCTGTTTTTTTTTTTTTTTTCCTCTGATGGGCAAGGCTGAGTGAGGTGGTAATCCTGTCTTCTGATGACTGGGTTTGTATTTTTGTTTTGTTTGTTGTTTAGATGAGGCATCCTGCACAGGGTGCTACTGGTGGTTGGGTGATACTGGGTCTTATATTCAAATGGTTTCCTTTGTATGAGTTCTCATTATTTGATATTTGTTAGAGTTAGTTCGGAGAAGGCAATGGCACCCCCACTCCAGTACTCTTGCTTGGAAAATCCCATGAACAGAGGAGCCTGGTGAGCTGCAGTCCATGGGGTTCCTGAGAGTTAGACATGACTCAGTGACTTCACTTTCACTTTTCACTTTCATGCATTGCAGAAGGAAATAGCAACCCACTCCAGTGTTCTTGCCTGGAGAACCCCAGGGACGGCAGAGCCTGGTGGGCTGCTGCCTATGGGGTCACACAGAGTCGGACACGACTGAAGCAACTTAGCAGCAGCAGCAGGGTTAGTTCTCTGGTAATCGAGGGTCTTAGAGTCAGTGCTCCCACTCCAAAGGCTCAGTGCTTGATCTCTGATCAGGAACAAAGATTCCACCAGGGTTTTTTTATGCATTAAGTGAGATTTAAACCAATATCCAAAAACGAGTAACCAAAGATAAACCATAGACCAATGGCAGTTACCAAATCAAGCAAATAATAATTAAAATAATGGAATATACACATATACCTATACACCCATGAACAAAGTGAAAACAGTCCAGCAAAAATAAAGTACAATAGATTGATCTGGCAAATGAAGGAAATAAAAAATTATATTTACCAATTAAGAACAAAACTAACTTAAGTATAAATTGGAAGACAAAACTAAAGCAAGGTGCCAAGTGGGGAATAAAGCAATGAAAACAAAACTAAAAAGTACGTTGAGAGGAAAGGAAAGAAAGGAAGAATAGATATGCAAAGTTAAATAGAGGTAGATGAAGAAGGTTTATATGCATTAAAGATTAACTGCAAGGGGAAAAGAACAGTAGGAAAGGCAAATAAAGAATAAATGTAGAAAAAATGTAGGTTTAAAAAATTAAAAATGTAAAAAAGAGAAAAAGAAAACAGAAAAAGAACCAAAAAAAGGGAGCAGGGAACTCCACAGAGTTGCAAAAGCCTAATGTAGAGGCAGAGGTGGTTTAAAACAACAATAGAAAATGTGACTGAATATACAGATATACATATACAACCATAAGTAAATCAAAACTGTTCAACAAAAATAAAGTACAGTAGATTGACCCAGTGAACAAAGGAAATCAAAAATTATATCTACCAGAACAAAAATAATTAAAGCATAAACTGGAAAACAAAACTAAAGCAAGGTGCCAATTGGGGAATAAAGCAATGAAAATAAAACTAACAAATATGTTGAGAGGAAAGGAGAGAAAGGAAAGAAAGAAAGAATAGATATGCAAAGTTAAATGGAGGCAGATAATGAAGATTTATATACATTAAAGATTAACTGCAAGGGGGAAAGAACAGTAGGAAAAGCAAACAAAGGAATAAATGTAGAAAAATAATAGGTTTTAAAAATTAAAATTTAAAAAAGAGGAAAACATCACAGAACTGCAAAGGACTAGTGTAGAGGCAGAGGTTTATGACAACAATAAAAAATGTGACTGAGGGAAAAAAAACTCAAAAGCTTAATTGGGTTTCTTAGTACCAATAAAATCTACAACTACAACAGAGGAGGGGGGAAGGGGGGAAAAATCCGAAAGAATCTACAGAACAAGTCAAAACATAAAAATATAAGTGTTTTTCTTGAGTCACAGCTGTCAGAGTCCTTTTCTATACTGCAAATCACAGTCCCCCTACCTCCCTAGGATGTCCTCCAACACTGTGCTGCTCTCTGGACTGGCTGTGGGGGCTTCTCAGATTCTAATCTGGCCCTACTCCTGTGTGTTCTTACCTCCAGTGTCCTCAGCTATCAGAACTAGTGCATTTTCTTTTGTGGGTGCTCTCAATGCCTTTTATATATTCCATAGATACAGAGTCTGCTTAGTTGATTGTGTGGATTTAATCTGCACTTGTACAGCTGGTGGCAAGATTTTGGATCTTCTTCCTTAGCCACACTGCCCCTGGGTTTCAATTGTGGCTTTATTTCCATCTCTACATGTGAGTCGCCCACTGGGGTTTAGCTCCTGCAGCTGCCCTGGAGGGCTTGGGTTTGCCCCTGTGAGGGCCAGATGTGGAGGTGGTGCAGCTGCTTGGGTCACAGGGGTTCTGGCAGCACCAGGTACTCAGGGGGGTTGACAGCTAGGGTAGTTGGAAGTATAGTGCTCTAGAAGGGTATGGCAACCAGTCTTGGCCAATACACTCCAATATTCTGGCTTGGAGAAGCCCTTCTCTGACAAAGAAGCCTGGCAGGCCACAGGGTCGCAAAAAGTCAGACATGACCGAAGTGACTCTGCATGCATAAATGCAAGACTATTTTTGCCTGTGGCAGCTCTGCCCCAGTGAGAGTTGAGTGTGAAGGTGGTACAGCTGCTTGGCTTGCAGGGACCCTGGCGGTGCCAAGTGTGCAGGAACACAGACTGCCTCTGCCATAGGCCCTATCGGAGTCTCTTTTCAAGCCTCTTGTAGCTGGTGATCAAAAGGCCTCTTTGGCCAGTCTTTCTCCGTAGCTCTGCCCATTCCTAACCTGTGGAAAATTCTTAAAGAGATCGAAATACCAGACCACCTTACCTGTCTCCTGAGAAACCTGTATGTAGCTCAAAAAGCAACAGTCAGAACTGGACAAGGAAAAATGGACTGGTTCAAAATTGGGAAGGGAGTACATCAAGGCTGTAAATTGTCACTATTTAACTTATATGCAGATTACATCATATGAAATGCCAAGCTGGATGAATCACAAGCTGGAATCAAGATTGCTGGCAGAAATATCAATAACCTCAGATATGCAGATGACATCACCCTTATGGCAGAAAATGAAGAGGAACTAAAGAGCCTCTTGATGAAGGTGAAAGAGGAGAGTGAAAAAGCTGGCTTAAAACTCAACATACAAAATACTAAGATCATGGCATCCCAGTCCCATCACTTCATGGCAAAGCAAGGGGAAAAAGTGGAAGCAGTGATAAATTTTATTTTCTTGGTGTCCAAAGTCACTACAGACAGTGAATGCAGTCATGAAATTAAAAGATGTTTTGCTCCTTGGAAGGAAAGCTATGACAAACCTTGATAGCACATTAAAAAGCAGAGACATCACTCTACTGATAAAGCTCTGTATATTCAAAGGTATGGTTTTTCCAGTAGTCATGTATGAATGTGAGAGTTGGACCATCAAGAATGTTGAGCACCAAATAACTGAATATTTCAAATTGTGCTGGAGAAGATGCTTAAGAGTCCTTTGGACTGCAAAGAGATCAAACCAGTCAATTCTAAAGGAAATCAATCTTGAATATTCATTGGAAGGACTGATGAAACTCCAATACTATGGCCACCTGATGGGAAGAGCAAACTCACTGGAAAAGACCCTGAGGGCTAGGAAAGATTGAAGGGAAAAGAAAAAGGGGGGCAACAGAGGATAAGATGGTTGGATGGCATCACTGACTCACTGGACATGAATTTGAGCAATCTCTAGAAGATAGTGAAGTACAGGGATAACTGGCATGCTGCAGTGCATGGGGTTGCAAAGAATCCGACATGACTTAGCAACTGCACAACAATAAGCACTATAGCCCATGAGATTGCCTCTCAGATAGCTCGGAGGAACTGCTCTACAGAGGTGATGGAGGAGGTCAGAATATGTGTGATTTTGGTGAGGAAAGTATGTGCAATTAAGCATGCATCTCAGTGCAACTTTACTGCTAGTCATGAGGAGCATGTGTCTCTATTACTGACTTTAGTGCCTTTCTAGGTATGATAAGATGCACGAACTGGGGTTCATAAAACTTCCTACTGAAGATATCTATCTGAGGGTCTGTTCTGCCAGCTTTTCCCACAACACAGAGTGCCTCATTCCTGATCTCCACTCTGAACTCCTTTCTGGGTGTGTTAAAGGTCAGTGACTGCAGTTTCCAGTGACTTAATCCTTGTAGATTTGGATAGCATCAACATTTTTCAGTTGGAAAAAATCTGACTGTAAAGCATATAAGCGTTTCAAGAAAAATAAAATGCAATTCATTGTACAAGGAAAGCAAAAGTTTTGCTATTGGAACATTAAAGAATGCAGGCTACCGATTAGTTAAAAATTGCTTTTAAGTTATATTTACCAATCGATTTTCATACTATACATAAATTGCCCTGGACCGTTAGAAAGCACTTATTATAGTAATGTGGATCAGTTCAGTTCAGTTCAGTCGCTCAGTCATGTCTGACTCTTTGCGACTCCATGAATCACAGCACGCCAGGCCTCCCTGTCCATCACCTTTTCCCGGAGTACACCCAGACTCACAACCATTGAGTCAGTGATGCCATCCAGCCATCTCACCCTCTGTCGTCCCCTTCTTCTCCTGCCCCCAAATCCCTCCCAGCATCAAAGTCTTTTCCAATGAGTCAACTCTTCGAATGAGGTGGCCAAAGTACTGGAGTTTCAGCTTCAGCATCATTCCTTCCAAAGAAATCCCAGGTCTGATCTCCTTTAGAATGGACTGGTTGGATCTCCTTGCAGTCCAAGGGACTCTCAGGAGTCTTCTCCAACACCACAGTTCAAAAGCATCAATTCTTCGGCGCTCAGTGGATCAGAGGGAACCAATACAAATGCAAATCTGAAGTGGAGTCTGAATCATAAGTGTATCCATAAGGGCTACTGAGAGTTAAGTATTCTATGACATGTAAAAAATTAGGAGGAATACTGGGAGAAATAAGCCAAGATGAGAAATATTAACATTTTAACCCATTTTCCACTTGATTATCATTTCCCCTAAACTTTGAAGCCTTCTATTTCCTACCTACATATTTTCAATCTATTAAAATTGTAATTTTGTTGCAGGTAAAATTTACCTACCTCTTCTATGTCTATCCTATAGCTGACTGATCCAGGGAATTTCATATCTGCTTCCATTGCTGCCTCTGACTGATTATTGTAAAAGAACAGATCTTGGGTGGCCTTGGCTTGCAATAGCTGTTCCCAATCAGAGACTGAGGCCAGGTCCTGTGGTGAGAGCACCAGATCCTAGCCACTAGCCCAGGGTTAGTGACAAGGGCCTTGGCCTTTTGGCTTTGCAGAAGAGTTCCTACAAAGACAGAAAGTAGTGAAACAAGTAAAGTATTTATGAAGAGGGGGACAAAAGTACAGTATGTGTGGATAAAACACACAAATGGATTTGGAAAAAGTTGCTGAGCCACACCCTCATGGCAGTTTGAATTAATTTTATGGAGCATTTCTTTTGACCAATCTTTTTGGCATCCTTGTACAATGAATTGCATTTATTTTTCTTGAAATTTTTATATGATACAACCAGATTTATTTTAGAGTTTGCCAATGGCAGCTAAAGAATGTTGCTTGCCATCCATGTTTCCTTTGGTTAATCATTTTGATTTGCCTGGTTCACAGTCCATAGTTGGTATATCTCAGGATCCTCCTATACATGTGCGCGCATCTCTTAGCCAGATGAATTTTACTGAAAACACATGTGTAGCCTGGCATTAATTACCATCACTGCCCTTTGGTCTCCAAGGAGCTTTTCTGGACATGTGTGGTCAGGGAGGTCTCCTGACTTCAAGAAGGAGAAATATGTGGCTTGGGCAAGGCCTAGCCTCCTCCCTTAATTGCCCTTTTATTCTCATCTTGGGGTTTCAGTCCATAGGGATGAATCTCCAATCAATATACCATGGGGGTGGGGGCATCTACCTCCTACCCCAGAAACACCTAGGATATATAATTATAAACATTATTTGTAAATACTTTTATTGATCCTGAACTTAGGAAGTTATGGGAGACCTAGGTTTGATCCCTGGGTTGGGAAGATCCCCTGGAGAAGGGAAGAGCTACCTACTCCAGTATTCTTGGGGCTTCCCTGGTGGCTGAGGTGATAAAGAATCTGCCTGCAGTGCAGGAAACCTTGGCTCAGTCCCTGGGTCCCAAAGATTCCCAGAAGAAGAGAATGGCTACCGACTTCAATATTCTTGCCTGGAGAATTCCATGGACAGCGGAGCCTGGCAGGCTAGTCCATGGATTGCAAAGAGTCAGACGCAACTGAGAGACTAACATTTTCACTTTTCCCTTAGGAAGTTTTCTACTTTTTATGCACCTGAAAGTTTTAGACAGATTCAAATCAACCATAGTAATCAGAAACAACTTTGCCTTATATGACTGTTTTCAAAGGGCATAGACACTACAATCTTAGTTGACAAATAAAACAGTGTACTTTTTAATGCAGTCTTTCCAGTGTTATAAAATCTAGCTCTAAATCTGCTTCTTTATAACAATTCCCACTGTTGTGAGCTATTAACTTTGTGAACACTATTGTCAAGAAAGAAAAGATGGGTAGTAGAAAGAGAAGGAGAGAGAAATTGAACTCTTTTGAGGTTGCATTAAACCAGGGACCCTAAGCCTTATTTTAGTCACGCACTCCTTTGAGAATCTAAAGAAAGCTATGGACACTCTCCACATAAAAGTCCATGCACACACACAGGGAATTTTATAATTTCAGAGGGCTTCCAAGGTCTTTGAAATGTGTTCATATATGCTAGTTATGAACTACCACACAATTGCACTCATCTCACACACTAGCAAAGTCATGCTCAAAATTCTCCAAGACAGGCTTCAACAGTACATGAACCATAACTTCCAGCTGTTCAAGCTGGATTTAGAAAGGGCAGAGAAACCAGAGATCAAACTGTCAACATCCATCAACTCATCAAAACAGCAAAAGAGTTCCAGAAAAACATCTACTTCTGCTTTATTGACTATGACAAAGCGTTTGACTGGGTGGATCATGATAAACTGTGGAAAATTCTTAAAGAGATGGGAATACCAGACCCCTTGATCTGCCTCCTGAGAAATCTGTATGCAGGTCAAGAAGCAACCGTTAGAACTGGACCTGGAACAATGGACTGGTGCCAAACTGGGAAAGCAGTATGTCAAGGCTGTATATTGTCAGCCTGCTTATTTAACTTATATACAGAGTACATCATGTGAAATGCCTTGCTGGATGAAACATAAGATGGAATCAAAATCTCTGGGAGAAATATCATAACCTCAGATATGCAGATGACACCATCCTTATGGCAGAAACTGAAGAAGAACTAAAAAGCCTCTTGATGAAAGTGAAAGAGGAGAGTAAAAAAGTTGGCTTAAAGCTCAACCTTCAAAAAATGAAGATCATAGCATACAGTCCCATCACTTCATGAAAAATAGATGGGGAAACAATAGAAACAGTGACAGATTTTATTTTGGGATGCTCCAAAATCACTGTGGACAGTGAATGCAGCCATGCAATTAAAAGACGCTTGCTCCTTGGAAGAAAAGCTATGACAAACCTAGACAGCATATTAAAAAGCAGTGACATTACTTTGCCAACAAAGTTCCATCTAGTCAAGGCTATGGTTTTTCCAGTAGTCATGTATGGATGTTAGAGTTGAACTGTAAAGAAAGCTGAGCACCGAAGAACTGATACTTTTGAACTGTGGTGTTGGAGAAGACTCCTGGGAGTCCCTTGGACTGCAAGGAGATCCAACCAGTCCATCCTAAAGGAAATCAGTCCTGAATATTCACTGGAAGGACAGATACAGAAGCTAGAAACTCCAATACTTTGGCCACCTGATGCAAAGAACTGACTCATTGGAAAAGATCCTGATTCTGGGAAGGATTGAAGGCAGGAGGAGAAGGGGACGACAGAGGATGAGATGGTTGGATGGCATCATTGACTTGATGGACTTGAGATTGTGCAAGCTTCCAGGAGTTGGAGATGGACGGGGAAGCCTGGTGTTTTGCAGTCCATGGTGTCACAAAGAGTCAGACAAGACTGAATGACTGAACTGAATGCTAGTTAAGAAATCCTACCTTAAATTGTGTCACATCTTCAAAAAAATCATCAAATCAAATAAGTGAACCTGTATGTGGTACTGTGTTACATTATCAAATGGAGCTACAGGTTATCAATTAAGGCAAAGTCTGCAACTAAATTTATTATATTTTCAGAATTTGCTATTTCTACAATCCCCCATCCCATTACCCAAAACTTTGGAGCAGTTGGATGAGCAGTGGAATGACTGTGCTAAGGATATCAGAGAGATGGGCTGTGTACACAGCAGGTACTATATAAAGTCTTCTCTTCAAACAACAGGGAACCAAATGTTTCTCATCAAATTCAAGGAGCTTTAATTAAGATGACAGCTGTTGGAATATTTAGCTCATGTCAGTGTTATTTTTAGTGACACACTGGTTTTTAAATATCAGAAATGGACTTTTAAGGAGACTTTTCTACTATAAGCATTATGCCTTTTCTTTTTTTTTTAACTGTCAACTCCCCCTATCATTTATTAGATCTTGCAAGTTTTATGCCTAAAGTTTAAATAACTCTTTTAATGCTATGTGAGTTTATGCTACATGGCCATGGTTCTCAAAATGGAGACCCTCAAGAACTATCCAAAAAGAACACAGGATACAATCTCTGGATCTCTGAGCCAGAAACAGCTCATTTTGCCTTCAGCCAGAGTGGAAGAAACTGGTAACTCGTGGACCAAGAGCTCTAGTGCTCATAAGGGTATAATGTAGTGAGTAATAGGGAAAATTATGCCTTGACTAAAGGGTGCTCTGGACTGACTGAGAAAAGCTTAAAAATAAGTGCTATGAAGATTGAATTGTTCATAAGTAACTTCACTGTGCCCCAGAACAAGACTCAAGAATATTAATGGTAATGAAAATATTTAGCACCCAACATGATGAAATCACAATATTTGGCATTCAGTACATAATTACCAGCCATTCAATGAGCAGTATAATAAAACCAATAAAGGAAAGAAAAATTCATGGTAAAAACAGACCAAGGAGTGACTGAAATAACAGAATTAGTAGAAAACAAATTCTAAAACAGTTACTATATTCCATATGCCCAAAAAGGTAGAAGAAAACATAAGCATGTTAAGAAGAAACATTAAGAATATGAAAATTGAACTTCTATAATTAAAAGAATGACAGATGAAAATGTGCTATATGGTGTTAACAGATCATTAGAAACCAAAGAAAAATGAGTAGTGAATTTGATTATGTAGCAAATTGTTTAGAAACTATCTAAATTAAATAGAAGAAAAAAGACTAAAACAAAAAGAACAATCATTGGGATGTGAGACAACTCCAAGCTACTTAATATAAATGTAACTGTCCTAAGACGAGGATGCAGAAAAACCCTCTTAAGAAATAATGACCAAAGGAGATAAATTTCACAACAGTGGTATGAAAAGGGTTTTGCCAATGGTTTAGATGGTAAAGAATCCACCTGCAATGCAGGAGACTTGGGTTCAATCTTTGGGTTTGGAAAATTCCCTGGAGAAGGGAATAGCTATCCACTCTAGTATTCTTGTCTGGAGAATTCCATGAATAGAGGAGGCTGGCTGGTTACAGTCCATGGGATTGCAAAGAGTCAGACATGACCGAATGACTTTCAACTCCACAGACACTTTTCCCATCAAAAATTATTTTTAAAACAGCCATTTTAAGTCTCTGGGAATCCTTTTAAGAGCATATAGCAAATGAAGAAAAAATGATGTAAAAAAATCTACTAAAATTCACTACTAATGGCAAGATTATAGCATTTGAAATACAACCTGCTCCCTGCATTTGCACCCCTCACCAGCTCAGCATGTTTTAAGCTCTACCCCAAGTAGATGCAGCCCAACTCTCCCCACAATTTACCAGTGAAATCTATGGCATTTGCTCTGTAGTGGCAGACCACCCTCATCCCACCCTCCAGTTCCATGTGGCAGAAGTTCTTTCCTAGGCAATAGTGATTTAGAACTTGAGGACTCTTCATCCACAATTGTGAGACAGATGATCCCCTTCAGGGAAGGAAGGCTGAGAATTCCAGGGGCTGATCATCATTACACAGGCTTGCTCAGGCAGCAAGGAGAGGCTGCCAAGGAGAGAGCTCCAGGAAAGTTAAGCCAAGAAGACCAGAGGTTCAGTTCAGTTCAGTTCAGTTCAGTCGCTCAGTCATTCCTGACTCTTTGCGACCCCATGAATTGCAGCACGCCAGGCCTCCCTGTCCATCACCAACTCCTGGAGTTCACTCAGACTCACGTCCATCGACTCAGTGATGCCACCAGCCATCTCATCCTCTGTCGTCCCCTTCTCCTCCTGCCCCCAATCCCTTCCAGCACCAGAGGTTACTACCCTCAATTAGCACCTTGCTCATAAATCAGAAGTTTTAGTCTGAAAGAATTAGGCCACTTTTCTTGCCAACTGTCCTAGGGCAGTGGTGTAGAGACTTTGCTCAAGGATGAGAGGCAGGAAATAACAGCAGATAGGTTAATGCTTTCCCTCAAGAAAACAATTCATTTAGAATACAATGTAGGGTAATTTAAGCCTAAGGGTGCTCTTAAAAGCAATGGAGATTTTAGTAGTAAGCAATGAAGGGGATCCTATATAGCTCAGCAGTCCCCAATCTTCTAGGCACCACGGATCAGTTTCATGGAAGACAATTTTTCCATGGAGGTGAGGGTGGGGTGAGGAATGGGGGTGGGATGGGAATGGTTCAGGTGGTAATGCCAGTGATGGTTCAAGAGGTAATGTCAGTAATGCAAACAATGGGGAGTGATGGGGAGCAGTGGGCAATGATGGGGAGGGGCAAATGAAGCTTTGCTCACTCACCCACCTCTCACCTCCTGCTGTGCAGCCAGGTTCTTTTACCACAGACTGGTAATTGTCCATAGCCCAGGGGTTGGGGACCTCTGTTGTAACTCCACTAGAGAAATAAACTAAGCCATAGACCAGCTAGACATTTAACAGAAGGAATCATGGAAAGAGACTACTGAAGGAGAGCAGATTTTGCCACCCCAAAATATGGGGCATATTGACTATTTTAAACTGGTTATTAAAAAAAAAAAAAAGCAGACAGGAGAACTTAGTAGACTTTACCATTTTGTAAGGTACATTTACATTTACATTTATAAGGGAACTCTCCATTTGTAAGCAAATCTCCTTTTCTGCACCAGAAAGAGAAGGATGACTCTAAATCTCTAAAAACTCTTACCAATGGAGAAGGCAATGGCTTCAATCTGTTTAACTACCTTATCCTTGTTTACTGTGCTTTTCCTATTAACCTCCCATGACTTATTTCCCACCCTCAATATCTTTTGTCTTTAGCTGAAAATAGTACTTAGGGTGATGGCTTCATCCATTTCAGAGAGTCACTTAGTTTTCCTGGGTATCTATCATGTATATAGGAAGTTTGCAAGTTATTAAACTTCTCTTTCTTTTTCTTATTAATCTGTCTTATATCAATTTAATTATTAGACCAGCCAAATAACTTAGAAGTGGGAATGGAAAAAATTTCCACCCCCCTACACAGCAAACAAGAGCTCTCCTGTAATAGAAACAAATCTTGAAAACTGGTTTCAAATACTACTGCTGAAAAAACTGCCCAAATTTAATTGGACTAGATAGCATAACAATTTATGATCCAAGTCACTGTTTTAATAAATAAGACAATCACCCAGCAATTAGTAGAGGCAAATGGCTGAATAAATATACTAACAGAGGCAGACAACAGATATAAGGGAAAGAGACAATAATAAAGAAAACTGCTAAAATTATGTCATCACATGGGGGCTGTATGAATGCCCAAGGATGCATGCTCTGAAGAGTGAAATCAGATACTTCACCTGCAGCAGAAGTAGACTTCAATAAAATGGTACATCCAAGTCTCTGAACTAAAAAACAAGCCAAAAAAAATGAGCCCTAGAGGCAAAGTGATCAGTATGCCAGAGTTACTACAATAATCACCAATTTCCAACAATAAATTATGGAATATGCAAAGAAAGATGAAAGTATGATCAATACATAGGGGAAAATCAGGTAACACAGCTGCCTTTGAGAGAGCCAACATGTTGGATTTAGCAGGAAAAGGTTTCAAAGCAGCTATAATAGATATGCTCAAAGAACTAAAGGAAACCATGATCAAAGCAATAAAAGTATGGTGAATCTTTTTTTCAAATAGAATCAATAGACAAAATTTTAACAAGAACCCAACAATAGGAAATTCTGGAGTTGAAAACTAAAATAATTTAAATGGATTTTTATCCAGGTGCTCAGCAGTATAATTGAGTTAGCATATGAAAGAATCAGCAAACTTGAAGATACATGATGGAAATTATTGCAATCCAAAGAACAGAGAAGAAAAAGAAAAGGAAAAAAAAGTCAGGTTAAATGAAGGGTACCTTTAAATAAACCAGCATACATGTAATGGAAGAAAAGAGAAAAGAACACAAAATTTATCCAAAGAAATAATGGCTGAAAAATTCCCAAATATAATGAAAAACATTAGGTTATATATCCAAGAGTTCAAAAAACTCCAATAGGATAAATGCCAAGAGATCTATACTCAGACACCTTAACTTAAAAATAAATTTGAAATTCAAAGACAAATAGACAATCTAGAAAACAGCAAGAGAAATATGTACATGATGTACAAGACAATCTCAATAAGAGCAACAGTTTATTTCTCACCAGAAACAATGTATGCCAGAAGATAGAAAGGAGATATATTCAAAAAGCTGAAAGAAATCAGTGAAGAATTTTATATCCAACAAAACCATCTTTCAAAATTAAAAGAGTTACTTCAACAGAATGGCTAAGCAGGCCAATCTAAGTTCCTGTTCTCTGATATAGATAGATAGATAGATAGATAGATGTGAGAGTTGGACTGTGAAGAAAGCTGAGCGCCAAAGAATTGATGCTTTTGAACTGTGGTGTTGGAGAAGACTCTTGAGAGTCCCTTGGACTGCAAGGAGATCCAACCAGTCCATTCTGAAGGAGATCAATTCTGGGTGTTCTTTGGAAGGAATGATGCTGAAGCTGAAACTCCAGTACTTTGGCCACCTCATGTGAAGAGTTGAGCAGGCCAATCTAAGTTCCTGTTCTCTGATATAGATAGATAGATAGATAGATAGATGTGAGAGTTGGACTGTGAAGAAAGCTGAGCGCCAAAGAATTGATGCTTTTGAACTGTGGTGTTGGAGAAGACTCTTGAGAGTCCCTTGGACTGCAAGGAGATCCAACCAGTCCATTCTGAAGGAGATCAATTCTGGGTGTTCTTTGGAAGGAATGATGCTGAAGCTGAAACTCCAGTACTTTGGCCACCTCATGTGAAGAGTTGACTCATTGGAAAAGACTCTGATGCTGGGAGGGATTGGGGGCAGGAGGAGAAGGGGACGACAGAGGATGAGATGGCTGGATGGCATCACTGACTCAATGGATGTGAGTTTGAGTGAACTCTGGGAATTGGTGATGGACAGGGAGGCCTGGTGTGCTGCGATTCATGGGGTCGCAAAGAGTTGGACACAACTGAGCAACTGAACTGAACTGATATATATGTGTGCGTCGGGGGGGGGGGGGTGTATTGGCCACATCAACCAGCATGTAGGATGCTAGTTTTCAGACCAGGGATTGAAGCTGTGCCCCTTAAAATGGGAGCACAGAGTCTTAACCACTGGACTGCCAAGGAAGTCCTTCACAGAAATTTTTAAAAATAAAAAATAAAAAGTAGAAACAGAACAAACTTTGTCAGAAATCTGGAAAACAGCCAGCTGTTTATAGCAAACAAGAGAACATTGAATTAAGAAAAAGAAAATGTGAAATCATAGGAAAAATTTCTGGCATTTTTATTTACCCTTGTCATATCCACTCCTTGATGCAGCAGCAGTCTTGAAGTGGTGGCGGACCATGTTTTCCCTGTGGGATTTTGCTCTCTACTTCTAGTTGGAGCAGGCAGAACTTACTCTGATCTGACTTGTGTATGACTGTTCAGCCTATCTGGGGAAAAACCTGAAAGACTGATGTAAGACAGTCTTTAGTTTCCAAACTTGGAACTCAGAATGGAAGAATTGTGGGCATTGCTGGAAAATACTGCAAGGAGAAATAAGCCCTACAGATGCCTGGAGCAGCAGACATGACTAAGACAATAAACTACTTAAAGTCTGAGAGGAAAATTTGAGGGAGGTCTTTTGAAAAATTAGGATATCCAAATGCACTCATGGATACAGGTGAATTTAAATACCCATGCCCATGTCCAGGGCAAGAGTAAAATTCTAAGCTTTTACTTTGGGCTTATCCATGGGTTCAGTGCAAGACTCTTAAAGGAGTGCACCCAAACAGAGTCAATCTGCAAAAACTGGAAGAGGTGTTTGTTTGGGAGGGTTGATTTAGTTTCTCTTTTATGTTTCTTTTATTATCCCTTATTTTGTCTTTATCTCTTGGCATTCAAGAAAAATCTGTCAAAGCATTAGCTGAATATGAGCAAAAGGAACAGATACTTCAGTGACTAAAAACAAATAAGAACACATTTTATATAAAAATAGTTTGTAAAAGTTAATAAACGTATAGTGTAAATTCTTTAAAAGTTAGAATATTACAGCATTGGGATTTCCTTGGTGGTCCAGGGGATGAGACACAGCACTTCCACTGTAGGAAGCTCAGGCTTGGCCCCTGAATGGAGACCTAACATCCCACATGCAACATGGTATAGCCAAAAAGTAGAAAAAAATTACAATGTAAGCTATCCACTTAAATATAATGAGGAAATTCCCTGACAGTCCATTGGTTAGAACTCCATGCTTTCACTTCAGGGGACATGGGTTTGATCCCTGGTTGGGGAACTAAGATCTCACAAACCATATAGTATGGCCAAAAGGAAAAATCAGCAAAGGTAAAATAACAGAAGGAAAAAGAATATGACACACAGAAAATAAAAAGTAAAATGGCATAAAAAACACAATTATAACTATTTTTAAA
>SJXQ01011151.1:4962-79064 GCA_006408695.1 Aepyceros melampus | reverse complement strand
CATAAAAAACACAACTATAACTATTTTTAAAAGGTCACTAAACAAACAGACGACAACAGTTTTCCAAAATAAGAAATAAAACCAGCAAACCCTGGTGTTATGAACTGAATTATGTCCCCTCAAAATTCATAAGTTCAGTTCAGTTCGGTCACTTAGTCGTATCTGACTCTTTGCAACCCCATGGACTGCAGCACGCCAGGCCTCCCTGTCTATCACCAACTTCCAGAGTCTACTCAAATCCATGTCCATTGAGTTGGTGATGCCATCCAACCATCTCATCCTCTGTCGCCCCCTTCTCCTCCCACCTTCAATCTTTCCCAGCATCAGGGTCTTTTCCAATTAGTCAGCTCTCCACCCAGAGGGCCAAAGTATTAGAGTTTCAGCTCAGTCCTTCCAACGAATATTCAGGACTGATTTCCTTTAGGATGTTTCAGGCCTTCCAATGAATATTCAGGACTGATTTCCTTTAGGATGGACTGGTTAGATCTCCTTGTAGTCCAAGAGACTCTCAAGACTCTTCTCCAACACCACAGTTAAAAAGCGTCAATTCTTTGGTGCTCAGCTTTCTTTATAGTCCAATTCTCACATCCACACATGATGACTGGAAAAACCATAGCTTTGACTAGATGGACCTTTGTTGGCAAAGTAATGGCTCTACTTTTTAATATGCTGTCTAGGTTGGTCACAACTTTTCTTCCAAGGAGCAAACATCTTTTAATTGAATTATGTCCCCACAAAATTCATAAGTTTAACCCTCAAATAGCATTTAATGGTATTTGGAAACATGGTCTTTAATGAGATAATTAACATTAAACGAGGGCATAACAATGGGGTCCTGATCCAACAGGACTGCTGTCCTTATTGAGAGGTAAAGACACCAGACAAGCATGTACATAGAAGAAATGTCATATGAGATCACTAGAATTTTGAAAGCCACGCTGCTGCTGCTGCTGCTAAGTCACTTCAGTCGTGTCGGACTCTGTGTGACCCCAATGATGGCAGCCCACCAGGCTCCCCCGTCCCTGGGATTCTCCAGGCAAGAACACTTGAGTGGGTTGCCATTTCCCTCTCCAATGCAGGAAAGTGAAAAGTGAAAGTTAAGTCGCTCAGTCGTGTCCATCAGCGACCCCACGGACTGCAGCCTTCCAGGCTACTCTGTCCATGGTGTTTTCCAGGCAAGAGTACTGGAGTGGGTTGCCATTGCCTTCTCCTGAAAGCCATGAAGACAGGGCTTATCAGAAACCAACCCTCCCAGCACTCTAATCTTGAATTTACAGCTTCTAGAACTGTGAGAAAACAAATTTGTTGCTTATACCTCTCAGTCTGTGGTATTTTATTACAGTGTCTTAAGAAATAATATACATAGGAAAGAGAAGAATCTGATTTTCATAACTGTCTCATGATAATCCCAAATTGCCAACATCTGTTGGATCATAGAAAAAGCAAGAGAGTTCCAGAAAACATTTATTTCTGCTTCATTGACTACACTAAAGGCTTTGACTGTGTGGATCACAGTAAACTGTGGGAAATTCTTAAAGAAATGGAAATACAAGGCCACCTTACTTGCCTCCTGAGAAATCTGTATGCAGGTCAAGAAGCAATAGTTAGAACCAGACAGGGAACAAAGGACTGGTTCCAAATTGGGAAAGGAGTACATCAAAGCTATCTGTTGTCACCCTGCTTATTTATCTTATATGCAGAATATATCTTACAAAGTGCCAGGCTGGATGAAGCACGAGCTGGAATCAAGGTTGCTGGGAGAAATACCAATAACCTGAGACATGCAGATGATGCCATCCTAATGTGAGAAAGCAAAGAGGAACTAAAGAGCCTCTTGATGAAGGTGAAAGAGGAGAGTGAAAAAGCGGGTTTAAAACTCAACATTCATAAAACATAGATCATGGCATCCAGTCCCATCACTTCACAGCAAATAGATGGGGAAACAATGGAAACAGTGAGAGACTTTATTTTCTTTGGCTCCAAAATCACTGCAGACAGTGACTTCAGCCATAAAATTAAATGATATTTGCTTCTTGGAAGAAAAGCTATGAAAACCTTGACAGCATGTTAAAAAGCAGAGACATCACTTTGCTAGCAAAGGTTCATATATTCAAAGTTATGGTTTTCCAGTAGTCATGTACGGATGAGAGAGTTGAACCATAAAGAAGTCTCAGCACCAAAAAATTGATGCTTTCAAACCATGGTGCTGGTGAAGACTCTTGAGAGTTCCTTGGACAGCAAAGAGATCAAACCAGTAAATCCTAAAGGAAATCAACCCTGAATATTCATTGGAAGGTCTGATCCTGAAAGTGAAACTCCAATATTATGGCCACCTGATTTGAAGAGCTGATTCATTGGAAAAGACCTTGATGCTGCGAAAAATTGAGAAGAGAAGGAGAAGGGGGCAACAGAGGATGAGATTGTTGGATGCATCACTGACTCAATGGACATGAGTTTGAGCAAACTCCAGGAGATAGTGAAGGACAGCGAAGCTTGGCACACTGCAGTCTATGGGGTCACAAAGAGTTGGTTGGACATGACTGAGCAACTGAACAACAACAAATATTCAAATACTCAATTTCTTAAAAAGAGTATTTAAAAAAACAGGTAATTATGGCACAGAAGAATAAATATATTGACAGGAACAGACCTGAAGAACCTCAGATGTTGAATTTACTAGGCAAAGCTTTTAAATCAACTGTCATAAATATGATAAAAGCCATAAGGAAACCATGGTCAGAGAAGAAAATAAAATTTTAAAACAGGCGTAAAAATGAAGATATCAATAAAAATATAGAAATAAAAAATAATAGAAATTCTGAAACTGAAAAGTAAAATAACTGAAATTAAAATTCAATAGAGGGATTTAACAGCCAATTTAGCAGGCAGAAGAAAAGAATCAGTGAAATTAAAAATTATGAAATTAAGTCTGAAGACCAGAAAGGAAAAGAATGAAGGAAAGTGAACAGAGTTTATTATGGAAGAGAAGGAGGGAAGGGAGAAGGAGAAATAGGAGGAGAGAAGAAGGAAGAGGAGAATGAAGGAGGGTAGGGAAATGAGAAAGAGGAAGAAGGTAGAGAAAGAAGAGGAACGAGGAGGAGGAGAGAAGACAAAGGGACACAAAAATATTTGAAGAAATAATGTCTGAAATCTAATCAAATTTGATGAAAGACACAAATTTAAAGACTGACAAAAGATCAACCAGCTCCAAGCAAGATAAATTCAAAGAGAGATGGGCTGAGACACAGTGTAGGCAAATTGTCAAAAGCCAAAGAAATGAAAGCATCTCGAAAACAGCAAGAGAGAAATAATATGTCACATGTGTGTGATCTTCAATAAGATGAATGACTATTCTCATCAAAAACAATGGCAACAAGAAGACAGTTGGATGACATTTAAAATGCTGAAAGGAAAATATTGTCAACCAAGAAATTTATATCCAACAAAACTGCATTCAAAAAATGAAGGAGGAGTAAAGACATTCCCATATAAACAAAACTGAAGGAGTTTGTTACCTCTGGCACTGCCATACAAAATATGCTTACAGGAGTCCTTCAATCTGAAATGAAATTTTAAAAACTAGACAATAATTAAAAGCTATATAAAGATATAAAAGTCTCTGGTAAAGGTAAATACATGGGAAAACATAAAAGACAGTATTATTGTGTGTGTGTGTGTGTGTGTGTGTGTGTATAAAATAAGAGGAGCTACTCCATGTTCAAGGTCAGGAGGGGCAGCCATGAGGAGATATCCCTCGTTCAAGGTAAGGAGCAGTGGTTACACTTTGCTGAAGCAGCTGTGAAGAGATACCCCACGTCCAAGATAAGAGAAACAAAAGTAAGACAGTAGGTGTTGCAAGAGGGCATCAGAGGGCAGACACATTGAAACCATACTCATAGAAAACTAGTCAATCTGATCACACAGACCACAGCCTTATCTAACTCAATGAAACTAAGCAATTCTGCATGAGGCCACCCAAGACAGGGGGGTCAAGGTGGACAGGTCTGACAGAATGTGGTCCACTGGAGAAGGGAATGGCAAACCACTTCAGTATTCTTCCCTTGAGAACCCCATGAACAGTATGAAAAGGCAAAATGATAGGATACAGAAAGAGGAACTCCCCAGGTCAGTAGGTGACCAATATGCTACTGGAGATCAGTGGAGAAATAACTCCAGAAAGAATGAAGGGATGGAGCCAAAGCAAAAACAATACTCAGTTGAGAATGTGACTGGTGATAGAAGCAATGTCCAATGCTGTAAAGAGCAACATTGCATAGGAACCTGGAATGTTAGGTCCATGAATCAAGGCAAATTGGAAGTAATCAAACAGGAGATGGCAAGAGTGAACGTCGACATTCTAGGAATCAGCAAACGAAAATGGACTGGAGTGGGTAAATTTAACTCAGATGACCATTATATCTACTACTGTGGGCAGGAATCCCTTAGCAAAAATGGAGTAGCCATTATGGTCAAAAAAGAGTCCGAAATGCAGTACTTGGATGCAATCTCAAAAACAACAGAATGATCTCTGTTAGTTTCCAAGGCAAACTGTTCAATATCACAGTAATCAAAGCCTATGCACCAACCAGTAATGCTGAAGAAGCTGAAGTTGAATGGTTCTATGAAGACCTACATGACATTTTAGAACTAATACCCAAAAAAGATGTCCTTTTCATTATAGGGGACTGGAATGCAAAAGTAGGAAGTCAAGAAACACCTGGAGTAACAGGCAAATTTGGCCTTGGAATACAGAATGAAGCAGGGCAGAGGCTAATACAGTTTTGCCAAGAGAACGCACTGGTCATAGCAAACACCCTCTTCCAACAACACAAGAGAAGACTCTACACATGGACATTACCAGATGGTCAACACCGAAATCAGATTGATTATATTCTTTGCAGCCGAAGATGGAGAAGCTCTATACAGTCAACAAAAACAAGACCGGGAGCTGACTGTGGCTCAGATCATGAACACCTTATTGCCAAATTCAGACTTAAATTGAAGAAAGTAAGAAAAACCACTAGACCATTCAGGTATGACCTAAATCAAATCCCTTATGATTATACAATGGAAGTGAGAAATAGATTTAAGGGTCTAGATCTGATAGATAGAGTGCCTGATGAACTATGGACGGAGGTTTGTGACATTATACAGGAGACAGGGACAAGATCATCCCCAAGAAAAAGAAATGCAAAAAAGCGAAATGGCTGTCTGGGGAGGCCTTACAAGTAGCTGTGAAAAGAGAAGTGGAAAGCAAAGGAGAAAAGGAAAGATATACACGTGTGAATGCAGAGTTCGAAAGAATAGCAACGAAAGCCTTCTTCAGCGATCGATGCAGAGAAAGAGGAAAACAACAGAATGGGAAAGACTAGATCTCTTCAAGAAAATTAGAGATACCAAGGGAACATTTCATGCATAGATGGGCTCAATAAAGGACAGAAATGGTTTGGACCTAACAGAAGTAGAAAATATTAAGAAGAGATGGCAAGAATACAAGAACTGTACAAAAAAGATCTTCACGACCAAGACAATCACAATGGTGTGATCACTCACCTAGAGCCAGACATCATGGAATGTGAGGTCAAGTGGGCCTTACAAAGCATCACTATGAACAAAGCTAGTGGAGGTGATGGAATTCCAGTTGAGCTATTTCAAATCCTGAAAGATGATGTTGTGAAAGTGCTGCAATCAATCTGCCAGGAAATTTGGAAAATCAGCAGTGGCCACAAGACTGGAAAAGGTCAGTTTTCATTCGAATCCCAAAGAAAGGCAATGCCAAAGAATGCTCAAACTACTGCACAATTGTACTCATCTCACATGCTAGTCGGAGAAGGCAATGGCACTCCACTCCGGTACTCTTGCCTGGAAAATCCTATGGACGGAGGAGCCTTGTAGGCTGAGCCTCGTAGGCTGCAGTCCATGGGGTCACTAAGAGTCAGATGTGACTGAGCGAATTCACTTTCACTTTTCACTTTCACGCATCGGAGAAGGAAATGGCAACCCACTCCAGTGTTCTTGCCTGGAGAATCCCAGGGAGGTGGGGAGCCTGGTGGGCTGCCGTCTATGGGGTCGCACAGAGTTGGACACGACTGAAGTGACTTAGCAATAGCAGCAGCAGCAACTAAACTTAATAGCTTTTGCACAACAAAGGAAACTATAAGCCAGGTGAAAAGACCGCCTTCAGAATGGGAGAAAATAATATCAAATGAAGTAAATGACAAAGAATTAATCTCAAAAATATAAAAGCAAGTCCTGCAGCTCAATTCCAGAAAAATAAGCGACCCAATCAAAAAAAAATGGGCCAAAGAACTAAACAGACATTTCTCTAAAGAATACATACAGATGGCTAACAAACACCTGAAAAAGATGCTCAACATTACTCATTATCAGAGAAATGAAAACCACAATGAGGTACCATCTCATGCCAGTCAGAATGGCTGCTATCAAAAAGTCTACAAACAATAAATGCTGGAGCGGGTACAGAGAAAAAGGAAGCCTCTTACACTTGTTGGGAATGAAACTAGTACAGCCACTATGGAGAATAGTGTGGAGATTCCTTAAAAAAAAAAAAAAAACTGGAAATAGAACTTCCATAAGACCCAGCAATCTCACTGCTAGGTATACACACTGAGGAAACCAGAGTTGAAAGAGACATTTATACCCCCATGTTCGTCACCGCACTGTTTACAATAGCCAGGACATGGACACAACCTAGATGTCCATTGGCAGACAAATGGATAGGAAAGCTATGGCACATGTACACAATGGAATATTATTCAGCTACTAAAAAGAATGCATTTGAATCAGTTCTAATGAGGTGGATAAAACTGGAGCCTATTATACAGAGCGAAGTAAGTCAGAAAGAAAAACACCAGTACAGTATACCAATGCATATATATGGAATTTAGAAAGATGGCAATGATGACCCTATATGGAAGGCAGCAAAAGAGACACAGATGTAAAGATCAGCCTTTTGGACTATGCGGGAGAAGGCGATGGTGGGATGATTTGAGAGAATAGCATTGAAACATGTATATTATCATATGTGAAATAGATCACCAGTCCAGGTTCAATGCATGAGACAGGGTGCTCAGGGCTGGTGCACTGGGATGACCCTGAGGGATGGGATGGGGAGGGAGATGGAAGGGAGGGTCAGGATGGGGAGCACATGTATGCCCATGGCTGATTCGTGTGAAAGTATGGTAAAACTCACCACAATATTATAAAGTAATTAGCCTCCAATTAAAATAAATTAAAAAAAAAACCCTCAACATTCAAAAAATGAAGAACATTGCATTTGGTCCCATCACTTCATGGCAAATTGATGGGGAAACAATGGAAACAATGACAGGTTTTATCTTCTTGGTCTCCAAAATCACTGCAGATGGTGACTGCAGTCATGAAATTAAAAGACCTCTTGGAAGAAAAGTTATGACCAACCTAGACGGTAGATTAACAAGCAGAGAGATTACTTTGCCAACAAAGGTCTGTCTAGTTAAACCTATGATTTTTCCAGTAGTCATGTATGGATGTGAGAGTGGACCATAAAGAAAGCTGAGGGCTGAGGAATTGATGGTTTTGAACTATGGTGTTGGAGAAGACTCTTGAGAGTCCCTTGAAACAGCAAGGAGATCAAACCAGTCAATCCTAAAGGAAATCAGTTCTGAATATTCATTGGAAGGACTGATGCTGAAGCTGAAGCTCCAATACTTAGACCACCAAAAGATGCTGCTGGGAAAGATTGAAGGCAGGAGGAGAAGAGGACAACAAAGGATGAAATGGTTGGATGGCATCACTGACTCAATGGATATGAGTCTGAGCAAGCTCCAGAAGTTGGTGATGGACAGGGAAGCCTGGGATGCTGCAGTCCACGGGGTTGCAAAAAGTCAGACACGATTGAGTCAATGAACTGAACTGAACTGATGTCTACTTTGGGGAAATGTCTATTTATATCTTCCATCCATTTTTGACTGGGTTTGTTGTCTTTTGTTTTTTATATTGAGTTTTATGAGGTGTTTATTTATTATGGATATTAACCCCTTATTGGGCATATCATTTACAAATATTTCCTCTCCCATTTAATAGGTTGCCTCCTTGACTTGCTTTATCCTTGCCAGAAACACAAAAATCACCCTGCAGCCTCTGGCCTGGAATATGTATGACTGTGGAAGGGAGGTGAGGTCAAATACTCTGGATTCCCCTCTCCCTTCCTTATTACTTTATGGTCAAAGCAAGGACTTAAGTACCTTTTTGGTAGCCAGCTGGTACTTGTTTTTACATGGTAGGTTAGACTTTAGGTTTAGGGTGTTTTCATTTGGAAAGGCACTCTTTGTCCAGCCTGGCATTCCAGTGTCCATCAGGTTCACTATCCCCAGGGTCTTTCATGGAGCCCTTAGGAAGTCTGAGAATGTTTTACAAGTTCCCAGAGTTTAGGGGTTGATTTGCTGACTGGAGTAGAGGTGAAGTTGCTAAGGAACCATCCTTGGTGTGAACCTTCACTGATAGGCAGATGCTGAGGAAAATAGGCTGGGGCTTTTTTATACCATTATTCTTTGGATATTTTAGGAATGAACTCTTGAGTGACTTCACTTCACTTCAGGAATGAACTCTGGAGGTTGAACAGAAGAAGAAAAGTGTTTGTGTGTGTGTGTGTGTGTGTGTGTTGTTTTCGTTTGGGGTTATTTTTTTATTTGTTTTTAAGAAGAAAGAAATCTTTTTTTTCCTAGGTGCAGCCCAAGTTGGGCTATTTGAGCCAGTACAGACTGGCAATGCCACTTTTCCTTTGTGGATGGGGATGTCGAGCTAAAATTACTTTGGGATGTTTTTTCTGCAACACTTGTTAACTTTTCCTTTTTTAAAAAAGACTTATGCAAATGTGTATGTGTGTGTATATATATATATTTAATTGTTTTTTCAAGAGACATTCTTTATTAGGTGTGAACCTCCATCCTAGGTGCTGTTGGAGACATTATTTTGCTGTTAGTTGGGTTAAAGGGTTAACCCTGCATAAATTTCAGTTCAGTTTAGCTCAGTTGCTCAGTCATGTCTGACTCTTTGTGACCCCATGAACTGCAGCATTCCAGGCTTCCCTGTCCATCACCAACTCCCAGAGTTTGCTCAAACTCATGTCCATTAAGTTGGTGATATCATCCAACCATCTCATCCCCTGTCATTCCCTTCTCCTGCCTTCAATCTTTCCCTCTTGCCTTCTCTTTTCTAAAGAGTCAGTTCTTCACATCAGGTGGCCAAATTATTGGAGCTTCAGCTTCAGCATCAGTCCTTCCGATGAATATTCAGAACTGATTTCCTTTAGGATTGACTGGCTTGATCTCCCTGCTGTCCAAGGGACTCTCGAGTCTTTTCTAACACCACAGTTCAAAAATATCAATTGTTCAGCGCTCAGCTTTCTTTATGGTCTGACTCTCACATCTATACATGACTACTGGAAAAACCATAGCATTGACTAGATGAATCTTTTTTGGCAAAGTAATGTCTCTGCTTTTTAATATGCTGCCTAGGTATGTCACAGCTTTTCTTCCAAGGAGCAAATGTTTTTTAATTTCATGACTGCAGTCACCATCTGAGTGATATTGGAGCCCAAGAAAATGAAGTCTCTAATTGTTTACATTGTTTCCCCATCTATTTGTCATGATGTGATAGGACCAGATGCCATGATCTTAGTTTTGTGAATGTTGAGTTTTAAGCCAGCTTTTTGACTCTTCTCTTTCACTGTCATCAAGAGGTGCTTGAGTTCCTCTTTACTTTCTGCCATAAGGGTGGTATCATCTGCATATCTGAGGTTATTGATATTTCTCCTGGCAATCTTGGTTCCAGTCTGTGCTTCATCCAGCTCGGCATTTTGCATGATGTACTCTGCATATAAATTAAATAAGAAAGGTGACAATATACAGCCTTGTCATATTCCTTTCCCAATTTGAATCCAATCCATTGTTTCATGTCTAGTTCTACCTGTTGCTTCTTGCCCTGCATATAGATTTCTCAGGAGGCAGGTAAGATTAGCAAGTTTGGTAATAGATTTTTGAAGGTTAAAAAAAATGGGCAGAAGGTCCGCATAGGAAATTTTTCCCAAGAAGACATGCAGATTGGCAATTGGTATATGAAAATATGTTCTACACAATTATTCATTCAGTTCAGTTCAGTCACTCAGTCGTGTCCGACTCTTTGCAACCCCATGAATCACAGCACGCCAGGCCTCCCTGTCCATCACCAACTCCTGGAGTTCACTCAGACTCATGTCCATCGAGTCAGTGATGCCATCCAGCCATCTCATCCTCTGTAGTCCCCTTCTCCTCCTGCCCCCAATCCCTCCCAGCATCAGAGTCTTTTCCAATGAGTCAGCTCTTCGCATGAGGTGGCCAAATTAGTGAAACACAAGTCAAAACCACAATGAGATTTCACCTCATTCTATTAGAATGTAGGAAAGTGGTCAAAATGTACAAACTTCCTGTTTAAGTTGAATAAGTACAAGAGATGTCATGTAAAACATGATGCCTCTAGTTAACACTGATTTATGATATAGAGGAAACTTAAAGAGAATAAATTCTAAGAGTTTCATCACAAGGAGAATTTTTTTTCTTTTCTTTTGCTGTATCTATATGAAATGACACAGATGACCTATGTTAACTAAACCTATTGTGGTAATCATTTCACAATATATGTAAATCAAACCATCATGTTGTATATATTAAACATATAGAGTTATGCATGTCAATTATTTCTCAAAATAGGAATAAAATAAGAAATGAAAGCCATTACCATCAACTTTATAGAAATTTAAAGGATTATAAGAGACTACTATGAAGAACTATACACCAACTAATCAGATAACCTAGATAAAATGGACACATTCCTAGAAACACAAAAATTATCTTCACTGTATTAGAAATTCTAGCCAGAGCAATTAGACAAGAAAAAGAAATAAAAGTCATGATTTCCTTGTGCTTTCAATGCACAGTGTGCAGTTTTGATCAAAAAAGAAAAGAAATAAAAATCATTCAAACTGGAATGTAAAAAGTAAAACTACCCATATTTATACATAATAGGATCCTGTATAGAGAAAACTGCAAAGAATCCATAAGAAAGTCACAAAAGCTAATAAATAATTTTAACAAAGATGTAGGGCACAAGAACAATACATACAAATAAGTTTGGTTTAAATAAATCAGTAGCTAATAATCTAAAAAAAGAAATAAATAGAGCAATTCCATTTATAATGCATCTAAGAGAATAATGAGGAGTAAATTTAACCTAGGAGATGAAAGACTTGTATACTGAAAAACTATAAAACACTGCTGATAGAAATAAAGAAAACCTAAATAAATGAAGAGACATCAAGTTTTTATTGACAGAAATACTTAATATTGTCAAGACATTCATACTACTCAAAACAATCTATAGATTTAATACAATTTCTAGCAATATTTGAACAGCTTAATTGGTAGATATGCAAAACTTGATCCTAAAATTCATATGGAATTGCAAAGGGCCCAAATAGCCAAAATAATCTTTAAAAAAGCAGAACAAATTAAGAAGACACACACTTCTTAATATCAAACCTTATTATTAAGCTACAGTAATCAAAACAGTGACAGCATGATGCAAGCATAGGATTGACCTATAGACAGTGCAATAGAAATGTTCAGTCGCCATGTCATGTCAAACTCTTTGTGACCCCATGGACTGCAGCATACCAGGCATCCCTGTCTCTCACCATCTCCCTAAGTTTGTCCAAGTTCATGCCCCTTGAATCAGTGCTGCTATCCAACCATCTCATCCTTTGTTGCCCTTTTCTCCTTCTGCTTTGAATCTTTCCCAGAATCAAGGACTTTTCCAATAGAAATGAGAAGCCAGAAATAAACCCATATGCCTATGGTCAGTTGATTTTTCACAAATGTGTTAAGTCCATTAAATGAGAGGAGGGGGCCATGTCCTGTGGCAGAGTGTTGGTCTGTCAGGAGAGTGAAATGCCATGTTCTTAGAGCTGAAGTCATGGATTGATTACCAAGTGAGGGTTCTTGGTTTCATGATGAAGGAAAGAATCCTAGAGCCAGCCAAAGTAAAGTTAAGAAAAGAGGAAACAGGTCTAAAAATACAAAGAGAAGATTGGTTCAAGATGACAGAGTAGAAGGACATGTATTCATCTTCTCCTGTGAGAACACCAAAACTGCAACTAGCTACTGAAAAACCATCAACAGGAGGACACTGGAACCCATGAAAAAAAGATACCTGACATCCAAGGACAAAGGAGAAGCTGCAGTAAGATAGCAGGAGGTGTGCAATCACAAAGGTATTCCATGCAAATAGAATTCATAAGAGGGCTGGAGTAACAATACTAAATTCATACAAAATAGGCTTTAAAACAAAGATTGTTATAAGAGATAAAGAAGGACACTACATAATGATCAAGGGTTCAATCTAAGAAACAGATATTACAATTATAAATATATATGTACCCAATATAGGAGCACCTCAATATGTAAGGCAAATACTACCACACATAAAGAGAGAATCAATCCAGTAATACAATAATAGTGGGGGAAGTTAATATTCCACTTTTATCAATGGACAGATCATCCAGATAGAAAACTAATATGGAAACACAGGCCTTAAATGACACTTTAGATGAGTTGACTATACATTCTTCTCAAGTGCACACAGAACATTCTCCAGGATTGGCCACATGCTGGACCACAAGGCAAGCTTTGATAAATTTAAGAAAATTGAAATTATATCAAGCATCTTTTCTGATCACAATGTTATGCAATTAGAAATAACAAGAAAAAAACTCTAAAAAACACAAATACGTGGTGGCTAAACAATATGCTACTCAACAACCATTGGATCACTGAAGAAATAAAAAAGGAAATAAAAAATACCTAGAGACAAATGAAAACCAAGACACAGTGGTCCAAAACTTATGGGATGAAGCAAAAGCAATTATTAGAGGAAATTTTATAGTAATACAATCTTACTTCAAGAAACAAGAAATAATATCAGATAAACAAGCCAATCTTACACCTGAAGCAATGCAAGAAGAAGAAACAAGACTGAAAGTTACTAGAAGGAAGGAAATCATAAAGATCAGAGATGAAATAAATGAAATAGAGACAAAGAAAACAATTCCAAAGATCAATGATACTAAAAGCTGGATCTTTGAAAAGATAAACAAAATTTGATAAACCTTTAATCAGACTCACAAGGAAGAAACGTGAGAATACTCAAATCAATAAAATTAGAAATGAAAAAAGGAGAAGTTACAACTGACTCCACAGAAATACCAGGAATCACAGACTACGGTAAATAACTGTGTGACAATAAAATGGATACTCTGAAAGAAATGGACAAATTCTTAGAAAGGTAGTGTCCCTAGAGTGAACCAGAAAGAAATAGAAAATATGAACAGACCAATCACAAGCACTGAAATTGAAATTGTGATTAAAAACATCCCAACAAATGAATGGGGGTATAGCTTAGTGGCAGAGCACATGCTTAGCATGTATGAAGCCCTGGGTTCTGTCCCCAGTACTTCCATCTTTATGAGCTTCCATGATGGCTTAGATGGTAAAGAATCTTCCTGCAATTTAAGAGACCTGGGTTTGATCCCATGGAGATGTGAATGGCTACCCACTCCAGTATTCTTGCCTGGAGAAGCTATGGACAGAGGAGCCTGGCAGGCTACAGTCTGTGGAGTCACAAAGAGTCAGCCATGACTGACTGACTAACACAACAGATGAAAAAGTCCAGGACCTCACAGCATCACAGGTCAATTTTATCAAATATTTAAAAAATAGTTATATCCTTCTGAAATAGTTCCAAAAAATTGAAGAGGAAGGAAAACTTCCAAATTCATTTTATAAGGCCACCATCACCCCGATGCAAAGCACTGACTCACTGGAAAAGACACTGATGCTGGGAAAGATTGAAGGCAGGAGAAGGGAATGACAGAGGATGAGATGGTTGGATTGCATCATTGACTCAATGGACATGAGTTTGAGCAAGCTCTGGTAGTTGGTAATGGACAAGGAAGCCTGGTGTGCTGCAGTCCATGGGGTCACAAAGAGTCAGACATGATTGACTGACTGAACTGAACTTGAGAAGATAAACAAAATTGACAAACCATTATCCAGACTCACCAAGTCAAAATGGGGAAGACTCAAATCAATAAAATTGGAAATGAATATTGAGAAGCTACAACATACCACATGGAAATACAAAGGATAATAAGAGACTACTACAAGCAACTATATGCCAATAAAATTGACAACCTGGAAGAAATGGACAAATTCTTAGAAAAGTACAACCTTCCACGACTGAAACAGACAGAAATAGAAAATATGAACAGACCAAACATTAATGCTGACATCAAAATTGTGATTTAAAAAAATTGTCCAACAAACAAAATTCCAAGGCCAGATGGTTTCACAGGTTAATTTTACCAAACATTTAGAGAAGAGCTAATGCCTATCCTGCTCAAACTCTTCCAGAGAATTGTAGAGAAAGGAAAACTCCTAAACTCATTTTACTAGATCTCTATCACCCTGATACCAAAATGAGACAGAGGTATCACACACAAAAAAGAAAATTACAGGCCAATATCACTGATGAACATATATACAAAAATCCTCAACAAAATTCTACAAGTAGACTCCAATAACACATTAAAATGATCAGACCCATGATCAAGTTGGTTTTATCCCAGGGATCAATGATTCTTCAATATATGCAAATCAATCAATGTGATACACCATATTAACAAATTGGAACATAAAAACCATATGATCATCTCAATAGATGCAGAGAAAGCTTTCAACAAAATTCAACACCCATTTATGATAAAAAAAAAAAAACTCTCCAAAAGTAGGCATAGAAGGAACCTACTTCAACATACTAAAGGTCATATACAACAACAAACCGATAGCAAACATTATTCTCAATAGTGAAAAACTTAAAGCATTTCCTCTAAAATCCACAATAAGAAAAGAGTGCCCAGTTACTACCATTATTCCACATAGTTTTGGAAGTCCTAGCCATGGGAATCAGAGGGGGAAAAAAAGAAATAAAAACAATCCAGATTGGAAAAGAAATAAAATCTATTTGCACATGACATGCTCCTCCACATAAAAAACCCTAAAGATGCTCCAAGAAAATTACTAGAGTTAATCTATGGATATAGTAAACTCACAAGATATAAAATTAATACACAGAAATCCTTTGCATTCCTATACACTAACAATAAAAAATCAGAAGGAGAAATCAACAATCTCATTCACCATTGCAACAAAAAGAATAAAATCTCTAGGAGTAAATCCTCCTAAAGAGACAAAAGATCTGTATGCAGAAAAGTATAAGATACTGATGAAAGAAATCAAAGATGACACAAACAGACGGAGAGACAGACCATGATCTTGGTAAGAATCAATACTGGGAGAATCAATTTTATGAAATGACTATACTACCCAAAGCAATCTACATTTTCAATGCAACCCCTATCAAACTAGCAATGCCATTTTTCACAGAACTAAAAGAAAAAGTTTCACAATTTGCATGGAGACACAAAAGACCCCAAAGCAATCTTGAGAAAGAAAAATGGAGCTGGAGGAATCAACCTTTCTGATTTCAGACTATAATGAAAGGCTATAGTCATCAAGATAGTATGGTACTGGCAGAAAATCAGAAATATAGACCAATGGAACAAATACAAAGCCCATAGATAAAGTCAAACCCACAGGGGCACCTTTTATTTGACAAAGGAGACAAACATATACAATGGAGAAAACACAGTCTCTTCAACGAGTGGTGCTAGGAAAACTGGGCAGCTACATGTAGAACAGTGAAACTAGAACACTTCTGAACACCATACACAAAAATAAACTCAAGATGGATTAAAGACTTATATGTAAGACTAGAAACTATAAAGCTCTTAGAGGAAAACATAGGCAATATACTCTGACATAAATCACAGCAAGATCTTTTTTGACCACCTCCTAGAGCAATGGAAATAAAAGCAAAAATTTTTTTTAAGTAACCTAAATATACTTTAAAACTTCAAAGTTTTAAAGGAAACAATAAACAAGATTGAACGACAACACTCAGAATTGGATAAATAATTGCAAATTAAACAACTGCAAAAGGATTAATCTCCAAAATGTACAGAGGTAATAAAGCTCAAAATCAGAAAAACAAACAGCTCAATCAAAAAATGGCAGAAGACCTAAACAGACATTTCTCCAAAGAAGACATATAGATGACCAACAAACACATGAAGATGCTCAGCCACCACCAATTATTAGAGAAATGCAAATCAAAAGTACAATGACATATCACCTCACACAATTCAGAATGGCCGTCATCAAAAAATCTACAAATAAATGCTGGAGAGGATGTGGAGAAAAGGAACCCTCTTACACTGTTGAAGGGAATATAAACTAATGCAGGCATTATGGAGAACAATATGGAGATTCCATAAAAAATGAGGAATAAATCCACTAAACGACCCAGCAATACCACTACTGGGCATATGCCCTGAGAAAATAACAATTCTAAAAAACACATGTACCCCAATGTTCATGCTATTTACAATAGCCAGGACATATCCTAGACTGTCCAAAGAAAGGCAGTGCCAAAGAAGGCTCAAACTACTGTGCCGGGGTCCAGCCCCGGTGGATCCAGGGATGCTCAAAGGTGGGACGGAGCAGGCGGATAGGAAAGGATAGGACAGGATAGCTCAGGACAGGATAGAACAGTAGGAAATTAATGGAAAATAGGAGGCTGAATAACTTGGTTTACGGGGAAAGCCAATAAAACCTCAAGACAAGAGGTTTGCACCATCTACGTGGGCCACCGGCGTCCGCTTGAATCTCTAAAGGGGCCCCACCATGGGTCCACTTTTCTCGCAGAACTTATAGCCAGGGCAAGTAAGTAGACGTGGTGAGCCTCCTGCTCCAGATGGGAATTCAGCCTGGAGTTAAAGTACAAGAGGACAGAGGGATAGAGAGAGAGAGGTGTGGGAGCCAGATGTTCCCAAAGAACAAGTTTAGGAGAGCGAGTCGTCAGAGAGACCAGCCTGCAGAACTGGTCTGGGAAGTTGTTCCCAAGAGAAACTGGTCCGGAAAGACTGCTCAGAAAAAACTGTTCTCGAGGAAGCTGACTCCAAACTTTATTTTTCCCATCCCCTTTTTATACCATGAAGATCAATGAGTTTCACAAATTTTTTGGCAATGACAGCAGCCCTGACTCTTATCGAGAGCAGGCTTAGTCTCTGCATACCTAATTGTATACACAAGTCTTAGGTAATTTACATGATCTTCCAGCCAAAAGGCCAATTCGACAATTTACAGCTCTTTTCTGATAAGTGTTAGTTTTTCCAAGGTCTGGCGCCATTCTCGGGAGGTGCCGAACAAGATTGAGTTTTCATAAATGCAAGGACACAGCAAACAGGAGTACAAATGATTTATAAAAGAAACAATTAACTCAAAAGCCTAGTGTTGCTAACATAAAAAAAAAAAAAAAAAACTACTACATTTCTATCCCCAAATATAGTTTGTATAGCAGAAACTTCCAGGTGCAGATAAGGAGGTCTGGCAACAGTCATTGAAGCAACAGTGAAATAAATCTATTAAGGCTTTGGCTCTTAAGAAAGGTTTGTAACTTAAGACACTTCAAGGCTCTTTTGCCCCTCACAGCTGGGGGTTGCGAGCAATTCACAAGCTTGTTAAAAGGTCAGGGGAACCTGTTTAGGCAGGCTAGAGCATTATCAAAGGGGGGTTGGGCTGCAGCACTCCTTTCAAATGCAAGGAGCTAAGACACTGAATTAACTCTATCCGAGAAACTGGCAGAAAACAGTGGAGAAACAGACAAATACAGAACAAATTTTTATTATTGGGGCACATGCTCAGGAAAAACCAGGGAGAAATCCGATGACTCAGACTGCCCTGCCATCTGAGTTTGCCACGTGACCCTGTCATGGGTGAGATTCCTCACGCTGGCTTCCCACACTACTGCACAATTGCACTCATTTCACATACTAGCAAAGTAATGCTCAAAATTCCCCAAGCCAGCTTCAACAGTATGCGAACCGTGAACTTCCAGATGTTCAAGCTGGTTTTAGAAAAGGCAGAGGAACCAGAGATCAAATTGCCAACATCCACTGGATCATCGAGAAAGCAAGAGAGTTCCAGAAAAACATCTATTCCTACTTTATTGACTATGCCAAAGCTTTTGGCCATGTGGATCACAACAAACTGTGGAAATTCTTAAAGAGGTGGGAATACCAGACCACCTGACCAGCCTCTTGAGAAATCTGTATGTAGGTCAAGAAGCAAAAGTTAATACTGGACATGGAACAACAGGCTGGTTCCAAATAGGGAAAGGAGCACGTCAAGGCTGAATATTGTCACCCTGCTTATTTAACTTATATGCAGAGTACATCATGAGAAACGCTGAGCTGGATGAATCACAAGCTGGAATCAAAATTGTCGGGAGAAATATCAATAACCTCAGATATGCAGATGATACCACCCTCATGGCAAAATCAAAGAACTAAAGAGTCTCTTGATGAAAGTAAAAGAGGAGACTGAAAAAGTTGGCTTAAAGCTCAACATTCAGAAAACTAAGATCATGGCATCTGGTCCCATCACTTCATGGGAAATAGATGGGGAAACTGTGGAAACAGTGACAGACTTTATTTTGGGGGGCTCCAAAATCACTGCAGATGGTGACTGCAGTGGTGAAATTAAAAGACGCTTGCTCCTTAGAAGAAAAGCTATGACCAACCTAGACAGGATATTAAAAAGCAGAGACATTACTTTACCAACAAAAATCCACCCAGTCAAAGCTATTGTTTTTCCAGTGGTCGTGTATGGATGTGGGAGTTGGACTGTAAAGAAAACTGAGCACTGAAGAACTGATAGTTTTGAACTGTGATGTTGGAGAAGACTCTTAAGAGTCCTTTGGACTGCAAGGAGATCCAACCAGTCCATCTTAAAGGAAATCAGTCCTGAATATTCATTGGAAGGACTGATGCTGAAGCTGAAATTCCAGTACTTTGGCTACCTAATGTGAAGAACTGACTCATTGGAAAAGACCCCGATGCTGGGAAAGTTTGAAGGCAGGAGAAAGGGATGACAGAAGCTGGATGGTTGGATGGCATCACCAACTCAATGGACATGAGTTTGAGTAAACTCTGGGAGTTGGTGATGGACAGGGAGGCCTGCCATGCTGCAGTCCATGTGGTCGCAAAGAGTTGGACATGACTGAGCAACTAAACTGACTGACTGAGACTGTCCATTGACAGATGAATGAATAAACATGTGGTACATATATACAATGGAATATTGCTCAGCCATAAAAAAGAATGAATTTGAGTCAGTTCTAGTGAGGTGGATGATCCTAGAGCCTTTTATAAAAAGTGATATGTGTCAGAAAGAGAAGAGCAAATATCATATGTTAACATTATATATGGAATCTAGAAAAATGGTACTGATGAACCTACTTGCAGGGAAGGAATGGAGATGCAGATATAGAGAAAGAACTTGTGGACAAAGAGGGGGAAGGAGAGAGTGGGGCAAATGGATAAAGTAGCATCAACATATTAATACATACAGTATAAAAGATAGCTGTTGAAAAGTTTTGATATAACACAGGGTGACAAGCCAGGTGCTCTGTGATCACCTAGAGGGATCCTGGGATGGAGGCAGGAGAGACAGGCTCTAGAGGGAGGTGATATATGTATAATTATGGCTGATTTGCATTGTTGTACAGCAGAAGCCAACACAACATTGTAGAGCAATTTTTGTCCAATTATAAAATAAGCTTTAAAAATGGGCAAAGAACATGTGTACACCCATGGTGGATTCATGTTGATGTATGACAAAACCAGTACAATATTGTAAAGTAATTAACCTCCAATAAAATAAATAAATATATTTTAAAAAAGAGAAGAAAAAAAATTGACCCTTATCCTGAGAATGAAGTAAAAAAAAAAATTAAAAAAATTAAAATGGGAAAAGAACTAGAATAGACAATTCTGCAAAGAAGATTCCAAACATGAGAAAATGATCAAGATCTTTAGTCATCAGGATAATTTAAATAAAAACTACAAAGAGGTATTACTTCATATCCATTAGTATATCCATTATGTATGTAATTACAAGTGTAGTGAGAATGAAGAGAAAGTAGAGGAGAAGGCACTGGTGACCCACTCCAGTACTCTTGCCTGGAAAATCCCATGGACGGAGGAGCCTGGTGGGCTGCAGTCCATGGAGTAGCGAAGAGTCGGACACCTGAGTGACTTCACTTTCACTTTTCACTTTCATGCATTGGAGAAGGAAACGGCAACCCACTCCAGTGTTCTTGCCTGAAGAATCCCAGGGACAGGGCAGCCTGGTGGGCTGCTGTCTATGGGGTCGCACAGAGTCGGACATGACTGACGCGACTGAGCAGCAGCAGCAGAGAAAGTAGAACTATTGTACATTGCTGTTGAAAATGTAGAATGGTACAGCTGCTGTGAAAAGTTTACCAACTTCTCAAAAAGCTAAATATAGAATTACCATGACCCAGCAAATCCACCCTCACATACATACTAAAAATTGAAAACAGAGACTCAAACAGATATTTATATGTTAATGCTCATTGCAGCTTTATCACAATACCTGAAAGGCAGAAACAACTCAAGCGTCCATCATCAAATGAATGAATAAACAAATATTAGTATATACATAAAATGGAATATCATTCAGCCTTAGAGGAATGACTTTCTGATACATGCTAATATATGGGTGAACTTTGAAAAATTATGCATGTCAGACACAAAAGCATATATACTGTATGACTCCACTTAACATGAAATACCTAGATTCTGCAAATTCATAGAGAGAGAAAGAAGATATAAGAACATCAGGGTATGGAGTAAGAGGAGAATGGGAAACTATTGCTTAATGGTTAGAGACTTTCTATTCTGGACAATAAAAAATGAAATAAATAGTGGTATGGTTGTACAACATTGTAAATATAATTAATGCCACTGACATGTGCACTTAAAATTTTTAAATTGGCAAATTTTAAATTATGTGTATTTTACCATGATAAATAAAAACAGAGAAAAACATTCCTGGATAAATAAGAAATGAGAGAATATGATGCTAGAAGCTCTGCCTAATAAGAAATATGAAAGAAGTTTTTTGGTATGAAAATAAGTGACCGCAGACCACTAATTCAAATTCACACATACAAAGAGTATCAGTAAAAGCATATATTGATTCATAATATAATTATAAATGAATATATAAATGCACATTTCTTTCCTTTTTGCTTTAATAAAAGCAATTGTCCAAAACAATCTGCATATAATGTAACATATAATACTATCATATACTAGGAGGGAGCAAAGCCATATCAGAGTAAGGAAATGATACAAGATAGTAAGTTGAATCTACACAAAATAATGGGGGGAAAAGAAATGATAAATGGGAAGGTTAATATAACAAACTCTATTACTATACATTTGTTCTTTTCTAAGTTTCTTTAAAATACATAAAATTATACAAAACGGAGGAAGCTCCTGAGATCAAATTGCCAACATCCACTGGGTCATTGAAAAAGCAAGAAAGTTCTAGAAAAACATCTACTTCTGCTTTAGTGCCTATGCCAAAGCCTTTGACTGTGTGGATCACAACAAACTGGAAAATTTTTAAAGAGATGGGAATACCAGACCACCTTACTTGCCTCCTGAGAAATATGTATGCAGAACAAGAAGCAACAGTTAGAATCTGACATGGAACAACAGACTGGTTCCAAACTGGGAAAGGAGTACGTCAAGGCTGTATATTGTTACCGTGCTTATTTAACTTATATGTAGAATACATCATGTGAAATGACAGGCTGGATGAAGCACAAGCTGGAATCAACATTGTCAGGTGAAATATCAATAACCTCAGATATGCAGATGATACCACACTTATGGCAGAAACTGAAGAACTAAAGAGCCTCTTGATGAAAGTAAAAGAGGAGAGTGAAAAAGTTGGCTTAAAGCTCAACATTCAGAAAACGAAGATCATGGCATCTGGCCCCATCACTTCATGGGAAATAGATGGGGAAACAGTAGAAACAGTGTCAGACTTTATCTTTTTGGGCTCCAAAATCACTGCAGATGGTGACTGCAGCCATGAAATTAAAAGGCGCTTACTCCTTGGAAGAAAAGTTTGACCAACCTAGACAGCATGTTAAAAAGCAGAGACACTACTTTGCTGACAAAGGTCCATCCAGTCAAAGCTATGGCTTTTCCAGTAGTCATGTAAGGATGTTAGAGTTGGATTATAAAGAAAGCTGAGTGCCAAAGAATTGATGCTTTTGAACTGTGGTGTTGGAGAAGACTCTTGACAATCCCTTGGATTGCAAGGAGATCCAACCAGTCCATCCTAAAGGAAATCAGTCCTGAATATTCATTGGAAGGACTGATGCTGAAGCTGAAACTCCAATACTTTGGCCACCTGATGCAAAAAAACTGACTCATTGGAAAAGACCCTGATGCTGGGAAAGACTGAAGGTAGGAGGAGAAGGGGACGACAGAGGATAAGATGGTTGTATGGCATCACCAATTCAATGAACATGAGTTTGAGGAAGCTCCAGGAGTTAGTGATGGGCAAGGGAAGCCTGGGATGCTGTAGTCCATGCAGTCTCAGAGTCAGATACAACTGAGCGACTGAACTGAACTGAATTATAACAATGAACTGTTGGATTTGTAACATTTAGATACAATACACATAACAATAACAAAGAAGGGGAAGAAAGAATAGAGCTATACAGTAGTAACGTTTCTGTTATTAGAATTAAGTCAGTATGAATCTAAAGTAGATTCTGGTAAACTGAGATGTATATGGTAAGCCCTGCAGTCTAAAGTAACCAATAAGTAAATAACTCAAAAATATAGTGAAAAATAATTCAAGTATAATATTATAAAACTTAATACAAAAGAAAACTAGGGAAGGGAGAATGGAGGAGCAAGAAAGATACACGACACACAGAAATGAAAAAGTAAAATGGCAGACATAAACTCAAGTACATCAATAATAATATTAAATGTGAATGAATTAATCAATACAATCAAAAGGCAGAGATAGAGTGGATAAAATAATATCCAACTACATGCTGTTTATAGCAGAGAGTTTAGATTCAAAAATAAAAGTAGGCTGAAAGTAAAGATAAATCATGCAAAGAGCAGAGAGGTGGGACAAATTAAGAAGAGTAGCATTGATATATATACATTACCATGTGTAAAATAGATAAGTAGTAGGAAGCTGCTATATAACACAGTGAACACAGTTTAGTGCTGTGATGACCTGGAGAGGAGGGATGGGGGTGGGGTGGGAAAGGAGGCTCAGCAGGGGGTAATATATGTATACACATGGCCGATTCACATTGTTGTATGGCAAAAACCGACAGAACATTGTAAAGCAATTATTCTCCAATTAAAAAAACAGAGTATGGGAAAATAGAAGTATTTGTTCCTTGAGAGATCAACTTGTGTCATTAAGTGGTGAGTGGGAACAGACTCAGAGAAAGAAAATTTTATCTGTCCATATTGTATGCATTAATTTGTACGATAAACTAATAAAGATGTATTTTAAAATTATGCAGAAAAAAGAATAAAGTTGAACACTTTCCTTACAGTATACACATAAATCAACTGAAAATTGATTATATGATTACATTTATATCAAACGTTCAGCATCAGTTCCGTTCAGTCACTCAGTCGTGTCCGACTCTTTGCGACCCCATGAATCGCAGCACGCCAGGCCTCCCTGTCCATCACCAACTCCCGGAGTTCACTCAAACTCATGTCCATAGAGTCAGTGATGCTATCCAGCCATCTCATCCTCTGTCGCCCCCTTCTCCTCCTGCCCCCAATCCCTCCCAGCATCAGAGTCTTTTCCAATGAGTCAATTCTTTGCAACAGGTGGCCAAAGTAATGGAGTTTCAGCTTTAGTATCAGTCCTTCCAAAGAACACCCAGGACTGATCTCCTTTAGGATGGATTGGTTGGATCTCCTTGCAGTCCAAGGGACCCTCAAGAGTCTTCTCCAACACCACAGTTCAAAAGCATCAATTCTTCAGCACTCAGCTTTCTTCACAGTCCAACTTTCACATCCATACATGACCACTGGAAAAATCATAGCCTTGACTAGATGGACCTTTGTTGGCAAAGTAATGTCTCTGCTTTTGAATATGCTATCTAGGTTGGTCATAACTTCCTTCTAAGGAGTAAGTGTCTTTTAATTTCATGGCTGAAATGTTCAGCATAGGCCAATCCAAAAAAGTAAGAAGTAGTTTAGTGGTTTCTAGGGACTGGTGGAAGGAAAATAGAGTGACTACTAATAAACACAGGATTTCATATTAGGTTGATGAAAATGTTCTGGCATTAGATTGTGGTGGTTGCCCAATTTTATGAATATACTAAAAACCATTGAATTAAATGTTCTAAGGTTTATTTCATTGTATGTGAATTATTTTTCAATAAAAAGTTGGCAGAAGACAAAAGCATGAAAACTTACATACATTTATGAATGTGTGCTCATGTGCCAACATGAAGGCAACCAAAGAATTGCTCCCCGCTAGACTCCTCTACTTTTGTAGGGGATCTATGGACGTAAGAGTAGGGAGGATACTGTAAAACTATACAACTCTTCCCCACATCACTTCAACTTTCCTTTTTCCCCTACTTGACCCAGTGATTCCAGGACCAGGACTACAATAGTACTTGCCAGAACCATGATGATCCCTAAGCAAAAAACTGTTTATACCTTCAAAACTTTATGCCAGAATTTATCAGGTCCTTTTGGGATGGATTATATTTTTGATAGAGTCAATTCCTAGGCAGGTTGATAAGAAGTCTAGAATTCTCAAGGAGGAAGAACGGACTAACTTTTTTCTTTTCTCACTCTACATTCCTTAGTCTTAGTCACATAAAATGGTTTTTTTCTTTATGCCTGGAACTGATGATTACACAACAAACAACTCAGTTTAAACTCTGTACTAGGGATTATATAACAACAATGTATCCTGCTTGAGGACAGTTTCTCCTTTCTGAAAACCTTCTGACTAATCCTATCTTAGAATGTATATTACATTGGGTCTGGGAATGGATCTGGTAGGATCTTTCTATTGTTAAATTCTAATCCTGTTATCCTAAAATGTAAATTGTGGCAGTGGGTCTGGTAAAATTTTTACAACCTTGAGACATTCTTTTGATTAATTGTAATAACCAATTAAAAAATATATATATAACTCCCTTGCTAACACTAGCAAAGGAGGCACTCTCCGTCCCCCTTGTGATGTCTATGTCAGAAGCTTTCTCTGTCCCCTTTCTTACTTTAATAAAACTCTGCTACACAAAAGCTCTTGAGTGATCAAGCCTGGTCCCTGGTCCGGAAGCTAAATCTTCTTCAGAGATCACAAATCTGACATCATTCACCTTAAGCTATCACTTTCAACCCCCTAGTGCAAAACTGGAATTGACAATGACAACAGCTGTATTGCCTAGTGGCCAAGATAGCCCACTAGTTCTCTATCTGTGTAACCCTACTCTGTATGAATAGAAATGGACGGAAAGGAAAGCATTTGCTAGACTTACTGTTGTTGCTAGCACTTTGAACCAACACTATCACTGAATCTAACCTTCCTTCCAAAGACGGGAAGGTTTGGGTTAAAACCAATAACAAATACAAAGAAGGAAAAATAGCAACTGAAGGTAAAAGAATGAATAAATGGCTTAATGGAACAAGAGGGGTCCAACATTACACTGGTTCTTCAAAAGAGTTTCAGAGGAAGAGAAAAATATTTATGCACACACACTGGTATAATTATACAGATGCCCACACAGGGTGTATGTGTGCCCAGACCAGTCCCATTTTGGACCTTAACAAGGTTAAATAGAAACCTGCAAGTCTGAATGGTATTACTCTGAGAGACATTCTGGTCGTGTGCTATGATGATGAACAGGATCAACTGTTAATGGCTGAATGGAACTCTATTAATGGACCAGTATCTTTTGATTTATAAACAATATCATTTAGGAAGAAACTTCTAATAATTATGCTCTACTAAACTATCAAATCATGCAGCATACAGCTACTGGAAAACTGATCACTGTGTTGACTGTAAGCTTCGGTCACCTAATACTTATGTTCCTGGCTATTATGGACAGAATATAGCAGCTGCATGTCTATGATGCTAAAGTGTGCTGTGCATATCCTAGTTTCTGTGGGCATAAAGCTATTAAATAAAATAGAAACATGGGTTTCTGATAGGAATAAGGTAGTAGGAATCATAGGGTTAGCTTGTGTCCCCACAGGAAATGATCCTACCTTGAGGCAAGGAGGGCTTGGGGAGGCCTTTGTGGCATACTTGGAGAAGGAAATGGAAACCCACTCCAGTACTTTTGCCAAGAAATTCCCTGGAACGGAGGAGCCTAGTAGGCTACGGTCCATGGGGTTGCGAAGAGTCAGACATGACTGAAGCAACTTAGCACATATGTATTATGACTGGCATCCTGATAAGACAGGGGCCACCCAAGTGGAGACATGGGATGTGTACACACAGAGGAAAGATCATGTGAGGATAGAGGAGGCAGCTATTTGCAAGCCAAGAAGAGTCCTCAGAAGAAACTAAACCTGCCAACACCTTTATCTTGGACTTCTAGACTACAGAACTAAGAAAATAAATTTCTACTGTTTAAGTCACTCAGTCTATGGTATTTGTTATGGAAACACTAGCAAATTAATACACATGTAACTTAGAACCTGGAAATTACCAAAATCCTGGCCAGCTGCAACAACAGCCACCCATAATAACATCTTGTAAATAGATTAAGGCCAGTTATGCTGGAAAGTATAAGAGATACCTCTCTGATTTTTACTGGCATGTGGAAAGAAACAAAACTGGACTATAACCATAGTGTGAAAGAGTTTAATATTGGCATTGCTGGTAAGATTCTATTACCTCCTATAAATATTGATAAGCTTATGTATTGGGAAATTAAAGACTCCTTAGAATGTGGTATCAATGGAAACTGGTTGGTGTTAAAAGGAACTAGATGTAGTTAACATCAGTTAATTAATGTGATTCAATGAAGTTAATTAATGTGACTCTACTCAAGTTTATCATAAGGTACAAATAACTATCAGCCAAAGACAAAGTAATACAAAATAATGGAGATTTATATAATGGTTTTATAGGATGGACTAATTGTTTCTTCATGTCTATCAGTACCTCCATGCTGGGCATATCCATGTTAATATATTACTGTATATTTTATAAAATGCTATACTAAATACAGGTACTAAGAAAAATACCATCATTTTCCTGTGAGCTAAAGATCAAGAATGCAAATTTTGCAGGAAAGAGTTAACTTAGCAGGTCTTAGCTGCTCAAAATTTGCACACTCCCTAAAGGGTTTATTTTCATTAAAGGCTCTTGTCCAACTACTAGGAATTGAGCTCTTAGAATGTTTTAACTCATAGAACTGTTTCTGTACACTTGGAGCTTTGAAACACACTGTACCAATATGTCTAGGTGGTCTGTGTAAGTAATGTGATTTATGGTGAACGTTTGCTTTCCTTAGGTGATCTGTTTTGCAGACTGATCAATCATGCAGGCACTGGGTACCTATGTGACCAGATCCCAATAAAAACTCTAGAGTCTTAAGCAAATGAACTTCCCTGGTAGACTACACTTTGCACCCATTATTCCATCTATAGATAGAGGAATTAAGTCTATCCTGTGCAGTTCTACCAGAAGAGGACTCTTGGAAGCCTGTATCTGATTTTCTTCAGACTTTATCCCATGCACCTTGCAGATTGTGCTTCATATTCTTTTGCTGTAATAAATCATAATCACAAACATAATGAATTCTGATTCCTAATGAGTTCTGTGAGTGGTTTGGGGGATCCTTGACATAAGCACACATCAGTTCAGTTCAACATAGAAATACCCAATTAACATAAAAGAAAGCAGTAATGGAGGAATAGAGAAACAAAATAAGATATATAAGGCATATAGAAAACAAGTAGCAAAATGGCAGATGTAAACCCTACTCTATTACTAATTGCATTAAACATAAATGGAAGAATAACAACAGATGTATCAATAACATGCAAGAAAGATGGTGAAGCAACATCTTTATGCTACTGAAAGAAAAAAAAACTGCCAACCTAAAATTCCACTCTGGCGAAATATCTTTCAAAGCAGAGGTAAAGGAACTTCCCTTGGCCAGTCAATGGTCAAAATGCCGCACTTCCACTGCAGCAGGGCATAGATTAGATTCCTGGTTGGGGAAGTAGATCTTGCATTCTGCATGGCACAACCAAAGAGTGAAAAAACAAGCAGACTTTCTCAAACACACAAAAGCTGAAAGACTCTCTTACTAGGAGACCTGCACTATAAGAAATATTAAAGGAAGTCTTTTGTGTAGACAGAAAAATAATATGTGAAACCTGAATCTACACAAATAAATGGAAAGCACCCAATATGGATAAATTAAAATGACTTTACCCCTTATTTCTTCTTATATAGTTTTAAAAGGTAACTGTTGAGAGCAAAAAATAATAATAACACATTGCAGAGTTGAACATGTGTAGAAGATGCATGGCACAACCAAAGAGTGAAAAAACAAGCAGACTTTCTCAAACACACAAAAGCTGAAAGACTCTCTTACTAGGAGACCTGCACTATAAGAAATATTAAAGGAAGTCTTTTGTGTAGACAGAAAAATAATATGTGAAACCTGAATCTACACAAATAAATGGAAAGCACCCAATATGGATAAATTAAAATGACTTTACCCCTTATTTCTTCTTATATAGTTTTAAAAGGTAACTGTTGAGAGCAAAAAATAATAATAACACATTGCAGAGTTGAACATGTGTAGAAGCAAAATGTATGACAATAACAGCACAAAGGCTGGGGAAGGGGGAATAGAAGCATTTTAAGTTTTGAACTGTGAAATAGATTGTGATAAGTTAAAGGTATAGGTACTATAAACCCTAAAGAAACCACTAAAAAAGCATTATATCTAATAAACCATTAAAAAAGACAAAATAGAATCATAAATATTCAATTAATCCAAAGAAGGTCAAAAAGAAGACAAAGCAAATAAAAAACAAATGGGACTTAACAGAAGGCAAATAGCAAAATGGCAGATTAAAACCAAGTATATCAATAATCATGTTAATTAAAATGATCTAAACACACCAATTTAAAAAGAGATTGTTGAACTGGATTACAAAAAGAAAGCTCTAACTCCAGGCTTCCTGAGGCTCCAACCTTCCCGGGTTAAATATAAAAACACAATAAGTTAAAAGTAAAAGAATGAGAAAAAATATACCATATACTATCAAAAGAAAGCTGGAATGCTTATATTAGTAACAGCTGAAGTAGATTTCAGAACAAAGAATACTACTATGGATAAAAGGAGACATTTCATAATGACAAAGTGTCAATCCATCAAGAGGACATAGCAATCTCAAAAGTTCATGTACTTAACAAGATAGCTTCAAAACATATGAAGGAAAAATTGATAGAATTGAAAAGAGAAACAGATGAATCCAAAATTTGTCAGAGATTTCAACACCGCCTCTCAATAACTGATGGAAGGAATAGACAGAAAACTTGTAAATAAATCAAAGACCTGAGCAACACTATCAATCAACATAACCTAATTGACATTTATAGAACACTCCAAGCAACAACAGTAGTTATACACATACTTCTAAAGCACGCAGGGAAGATTTACCAAGAGAGACTATATTATGAGCCATAAAACAAATAATTTAAAATTGAAAAGGGTTCAAATCACATGAAATGTATTCTCTGAGTTAAATTAGGAGTCATGACTGAAAAGGAATCTAGAGAACCAATAAATATTTGAAAATTATATAGCACATTTCTAAACAGCCTTAGGTCAAAGAAGAAATCAAAAGGGAAATGAAAAAGTATTTTGACCCAAATGAAATGAAAACACATTTCAAAATTTGTGGGGTATAACTAAACCAGTATGTATAGGGAAATTTGTACCATTAAATGCTTACATAAGAAGAAATGTCTGAAACAAACAAAAAAAAGAATATCTGAAATCAAGTTGTGGCCACCAGACCAGCAACATGGGTATCACCAAGGAATTCACATATGCAAGGCCTTGGGCCCTATTTCAGACTTACTGCACCAGAAACTCCAGGTGTGAGGCCCAGCCACCTGTGGCCCTCCAAGTGATTCTGCAGTACGTTCAACTTTTGAGAAACACTGATGTATACTGCTTCTTGTTTTTATTGTGTTAGGATTTCTTCAACACAGAGTCTACATTTTATACTGTGGTAAAGTTCATTTCAGGTAGGCAGGCAGGCACATAAGACTTCAGCAATACGTGAACCGTGAACTCCCTGATGTTCAAGCTGGTTTTAGAAAAGGCAGAGGAACCAGAGATCAAATTGCCAACATGCNCTGATGCTGGGAGGGATTGGGGGCAGGAGGAGAAGGGGACGACTGAGGATAGGATGGCTGGATGGCATTACGGACTCAATGGACGTGAGTCTGGGTGAACTCCGGGTGTTGGTGATGGACAGGGAGGCCTGGCGTGCTGCGATTCATGGGGTTGCAAAGAGTCGGACACAACTGAGCGACTGAATGGAACGGAAAGTTCATTTCATTAAAAACTATAGTTTTGGATAGTTTGCTAATTTTTTGTCATTTAGAAAACTTCCTGGGCTCAAAGAGTCCTGGCAAGTGATTGTGCTGTGCTTAGTCATTCAGTTGTGTCCAACTCTTTGTAACCCAAGGACTTCTCTATCATGGGGATTCTGCAAGGCAAGAATACTGGGGTGGGTTGCCATGCCTTCTCAACCCAGGGATTGAACCTGGGTCTCCCGCATTGCAGGTGGATTCTTTACCATCAAGCCACCAGGGAAGCCACCAGGCAAGTGATTAATCCTACAAATAATGCTTCATTTGTTAAAAAGATCCAAACTTCAGAAGACATAGTTACAACTGTTTTTGAAATCTCCAGGGGAAATGTAACACCACTGAATAATTCCTATTGCCTATAGTAGGAATTCTCTTCATGTGGGAACCAAATATAATCAATTACCAATCATGTATAGTAAAGAAAAGGAACAGAGACATATTAAATTTAAATAGCTGATAATATAAAATTAATTTGCTTGAAATATGGTTTTATAACGATACTCAAATATGAATTTGTCTCATGTTCTAGAAAGTCACTTCTAACAAAATATTGAAACCCTAATATAAGCACTAACTCAGAAAGCACAGTGGTAGACATCATCTTTCCAACTAATTCAATGCATGAACCTAAAGAAGATCTGGTCTCTATCTAAATTTGCTGACTCACATCTTTCCTGGGATAAGGAGAGAAAGATTTTGGTTTTAATGTGCTTCAGTTACAGCTTCTGCTAATCAGGAAAAAAGGAAATCCACATTGTATCAAAATACTTAACTGACAAGTATAGATGATAAGAATATAAAAGCAACGTTTGCCTTGGAAGAATTGTAATACAGGTAATCTATTAATCTTGGTTTGTTATGACAGTATTCAAAAATAAAGGGAAAAATATAGTGAAGTGCTTCTAGACTCCAAAGGGAAAATGTAACCCATTCTATAACAGTTTTTCTTCCTTTTCCCAAATCTTTGCTGACTTCTATCAGCTTTGGTTCTTTCTAAGAAACTGCCTGCTGCTCTTTTCTGTTTTTGTTTGTAAATCCACATTGTATCAAAATACTTAACTGACAAGTATAGATGATAAGAATATAAAAGCAACGTTTGCCTTGGAAGAATTGTAATACAGGTAATCTATTAATCTTGGTTTGTTATGACAGTATTCAAAAATAAAGGGAAAAATATAGTGAAGTGCTTCTAGACTCCAAAGGGAAAATGTAACCCATTCTATAACAGTTTTTCTTCCTTTTCCCAAATCTTTGCTGACTTCTATCAGCTTTGGTTCTTTCTAAGAAACTGCCTGCTGCTCTTTTCTGTTTTTGTTTGTTTGTTTGTTTTAAACAGAAGCCACAACAGCTGCCTATGGGGCTATAAGAGTATAATTAATCAAATAATCAACCAGCCACCACTGTTAAAATGTTTTAATATCAATGTAAATGAGATCAGGATTTTACAAGAAAGTTTCAGAATCTGAACATTGATTTCTAAGATGACTTCTCTTCTTTTCAGGAGCCTAAATATGAACACATATAAATCTTAGGGTTTTTTAAATATCAAGGTATTTTTCCCATTTTAATACAACTATAATTGACAAACACGCAAACTAAGCTCCAAATCAAAGACTTTTAGTAGAAACATCCAAGTGAAAAATGAAGCATTTTAATGTACGTATTGGCCATTAACTCAGCAAGAAACCATCTTTCCTCCCATCTCAGAAAAACCACCACCAACTAATTTATTTCTAGTGCATCAATACCATTAACACTATTTAGCCCTCCTTTGTCAGCATCCAGATATCCCTGGTTCAAACTAAGTAAATTAATGTCACAGTTCCAGTGCTGGAAATGCCCCACCATCCTCTTCACTGCATTACACTAATAAAGCACCTACCAATAATGCACAGGGTAGAAAACAAGCCACGAAGAACATAATGGCTTGACTGAAGAGTGCCAATTGAGTGAGGATATTAGTGGAAATGTAAAATTCTAGGAGGTATTCTTTTTTCATTCTCTCCAAGTTACCAACATGTATAGTACCACAAAGTAAAGAGTAGGGGAAGGTAACAACAGTCACATACATGAAATCTCCCTAGAACTCAAAGCAAACTAAACAAAATGCAAACTATAGTGGGCCAATGAACTGACTTCCGTTTGGGTTTTGTTTGTGGCTGCAAGCAACCTCTAAACTGAGATTCATAAATTAGGGAACAGTTTCAATGCACTGAGGGATCATCAATTTGTATAAGAGCATTATTAAAGCATTTTCAGAGTTGTATGTGCTTCATTGTTGAATTTGGTACCAACAGTCAAGAAACAACTAAATAATAATAATAACAAAAAAACCTCAAGTATTTCCTTTTTACTATACCTGCTTCCAAACATTACAAAGTATCATTAACACAATTTTCTATGTCATCTCTTAAGTGATTTAGCCAAACAGGTAGAAACTCAAAACATAACTGTAATGTTACACAGAAGAATAATTTTCCTTCAATAACTTAGTCTGTTCCAAAGTATTTCTGTCCGAAATGTGTAGGTGCAACAGGATGAACTTCAGTAGTTAAAATTGTGATCTCTGGAAACTCTTGAATGATTGATTTGGCACCATGAGGAGTGGAGAACAGACTGAGTAGGATAATAACACTAGGTTGAACTCCGTGTTCTATGAGAACCTTTACAGCTTCAATTACAGTATTTCCAGTATATACTCTGAGCTAGAAAAGGGACATATTTCAATATATATTCTGTATTCTATATATTTTGCCTCATTAAATCTTTTGCTTCAATCTGTTATCTTAAAATAGAAGCTTTTGGGAGCTAATAAAGTTTAACTAATGTGTATTTTCTTATTACACAATAAAAATTCCCCAGAGAACTGCCCAGGGCAACTCCAAATCCAACTGAGAAAAACAAAAAAGAACACATTTAGAAACAGTTTCATTTTTAAAGAAGGGTACCTAAAAGGTAGGCACTAAGCTGCATTTTAACCCTAATCAAAGGTTACAAATTAAATGCAAGCAACTCACTGAGAATTGGATACATCAGAAGGACTTTTCTTCTGTAAATGTCTGGGGGGAACTTGGCATAATATACTTTGGCTCTTTGTGTCTCCTCATCACTCTGAATCAGGATCTTTCCAATTCGTATGGATCGACAGCAGTCTCGTAAACCTTGTTCCATTGCCTCACCTTGAAGTAGGAAATAAAAAAGAAAGAGTGATTAAGAGTAGATAGAGTGTGAAAGTCTGAGAATAAGCCAAAATAGAGCTTGTGACTATTATTAACACAATAAAGACACTGTCAAGTGTAAGCAATTCTTCTTAAGCTAACAGCTTTCACTTCTGATAAAATATGATTTTATACTTAGTTCAGGTCAATGAAACTAGATTAAGGGCTGGTCAATGAAACTAGGATAAGCTAACTTTACTGCTGGCTTACAAGTTTTAGAGTTGTCATGCTTCCATGATTACAGGTAATAAAGCGTTTAAGCTATTCTCTGAACTTTTCTATATCAGCAACATTTTAATTCTATTATTTTAAGGACACTGTATTACTTTCATCAGACAAAAATATAAAATATTATGGAAGAATGAGGGCTGTAGACCAAAGGCTCTCCATTTAGATCAAGCTGACATCAAGAGATATCATGTAGCCCAGCAATGACTTCAATGGCAGAGGCTTGGCTGGTAAACAGTGAAAAAGTAATACGCTGTTCCCTCTTCCCTGGAGATCCAGACCAAAACCACCATCATCCCCTTAGTTTCTGAAGGTAAAGCTATTTTTGAGTCTGAATTCATTTAAGGAAGTGTTTGCTAAAAGTCAATCATTATCACATCATCTGCAAGATTTTAGGCCACATCAAAATTCTTCTTGTACAGTTATTTACTTAATATTTTTCTTTAAATTAATTATTTTTGTTTATATTTAAGAGGAAACTGTACACCACTAGTGAAAATATAAAAAGTTTCTTTCTAATAGATATGGTAATAAACCAAGAGCTACTAAAGTTAAAAACACCCTCTCTATGCATCACTCCAAGATCATCTGGTATACAGTACGGGTGTGAGGACCATGCTGTTGCCTTGAGGGCAGAAGTTGGACTAAAACAGAAGAAATTGTGCCTTAAAAGTCCATCTCCATTGTCTTTACCAGTTTTAAAAGGTTGAACAGCATTGTTCTGAAAATCCTATCATTACTTAAGAGCTACTTTCTATTTTTAAAAAAAAGGAGCTTAAAGCTCCTATTTTATTTGAAATACCCAGTTGTTCACAAACAGAAGTTCATAGCCAGAGAAGCAATAGAAATGTTTATATGTAAAAAAAAAAAAAATCCGGGGACTTTCTTGGTGGTCCAGAGATTAAGACTCCACAGCCCAGTGCAGGGGGCATGGGTTCAGTCCCTGACAGGGCAACTAAGATCCCACATGCACAAGGTTCATCCAAAGGGGAAAAAAATCCATCTGTTTCCAATGCAAGCAAGTGGGAATTCTACCATACCCTGGATCTTGTACAAAGAATAATTAATGAATTAAGTTGCTGAATGGAAATAATCATCCACATGTAACAGGTAGTTATAGGCATGTGCTTTTGCTGCACAAAGGTTAATTTACAAGGACAATTAGTTGGACTCAAACACAAACACATCAGACTAGGAATTGGAAATACCTAGAGTTAATCAAGTTAAGTTCTTTTGCCTACATAATCACATACTCATCAAACATAAAACTAAAAATATTAAACAAGCCATTCAGTCCAGCTCCTGAAAGGGTAGGACTGTTCCTCACAAAAGAAATTTAAAAATCAGAACAACGATTTTCTCTAGTCGAATGTTCAAAGTTCTACAGGTCTGAATTTGTGCTATTACATACTCCATCAATCTTCAAGCTTCCCTATTCTCTCCAAGACAGTATCATTACATCCTCCTATTCTTCCACTCTCCTCTGAATTTTTCAAAGCTGGCTTGCCCATGGGGACACACCACTAGGGAAGATGCTCTGCAGTTAAAATTAGCCAAACTCGGCAACACATAGACCATGATTCAAAGGCACTATGAGGATAGACAACACAGGTGGTGAGATTTAAGCTCAGGAGACAAGCCTGCCTCTCAGAAAACAGCAACTGTATCTAAGAATGCAAAGAGACAAAGTCACACATACACAAACCTACCGCTTCTCATTATGCTGACCCCACAATTTCCCTTTTCAAATTTCACTCCTTCATACTTGTACCCTGTTGGGGAATAAAACCAAGTAATTTATCTTTCATCATTGGAGCAACTATTTATTTAATAAAGTATCTATGGTTTAAAGTAGATGGGCACAGAACAACTCTTGTCCAAACATACTGTATAACATCTTAGGTTCCCTATGAAAGCAAAAAGAAGAGTCATGATTTTTCATAGTTAATTCTTCATAAGAAACCTATGGGATTGGGAGTTCATGTACACTCGTGGCTGATTCATGTCAATGTATAGCAAAACGAATACAGTATTGTAAAGCAAAACAAACTAAAAAATAAAAATCAATTAAAAAATAAATAAAATAATTCTGACCATTTGAATTTCCTAAAAAAAAAAGAAACCTATGGGAATAATTCGGTGAGATAGACTTCGTCGAGCAGGAATAAGCCTTATGATAGCATGATATTCACATACACGTTTCTTAAATTGAATTCAGAGGAGAATTGTTGCATTCCAAGAATCTAGAAACCCCGTAAATTCAAACTAAGAGCCCACTGCGAGCCACAGCAGACAGCCTCCTTATTCCTGTCCACTTTTATTAACCTGCATTCTGTGTTTAAAAGCAGAAGAGAAAGACTGAAGTAATTATCAAGACACATTCATGCCTTGGTCTCAGACTGAATTTGTATCAATTTTGATGCAGCAAGGTTAGTCCCTAGTTTGGATATAACAGTTTCCATTATTTAATAAAGAACCATATCAGAATTTTAAATCCCTAAAATAGGGATCCTGGACTGCTCTCTGTTAGAGCAGAACAAATCTAAACCCTCTTCTCCAATCCTCATCATTTTTATTTTCTTTTTTACTTTTATTTCTTTTACCTGGAGTTTCCATTGCTAAACCACCCCACTCATTTGTTAACACCAGCATCTTCCCCACAAAGGTGAAGGTAAGTTGACAGCAATTCTTACCTCTGGTCCCAATGTGCCATCATCAAAGATAACATCCGAATGCTAAAGAATATTTATTAACCTTTAACTTAAACTAATAAGCAAACTATTAACAAAAGTCATTCACATAAATTTCTTTACTAAATGTCCCCAAATTTAATAAGTTGTTTAAAAGAACAGCTCCACGCAGATGCCTCATTTTGCATACTGATTTACTCAGACTACTTTCTTATCATTTTCCCCCAATTCCACCCCAGAATTTTTATAAGAATATGTGAGTAACAGCCCTGATTACCTGTTGGAGTGGTCACCATGCATTCTTTGTATGGCAGCTGATTCAATCCCTCTTCCACAACAAGTCTGATCTAGAGAGTCAAAGGAAGAATAATTTGAAAACTTGCTAAGAATCTCCTGTTATCTGTTAGCCTCAGGAGTTTAACACCGGGCAAAAAGCAACATACTAGGCAAGGATTTAACTTATAGTAGTAGAAATGGCAACCCACTCCACTGTTCTTGCCTGGAGAATCCCAGGGACAGGGGAGCCTGGTGGCTGCCATCTATGGGGTCACACAGAGTCGGACACAACTGAAGCACTTAGCAGCAGCAGCAGTAGGAAGGGAGACCCTATCATGTGTTAGATTCAGTTCAGTTCAGTTCAGTCTCTCAGTCATGTCCTACTCTTTGTGACCCCATGGACTGCAGCACACCAGGCCTCTCTGTACATCACCAACTCCAGGATTTTACTCAAACTTATGTCCATTGAGTCGGTGATACCATCCAACCAACTCATCCTCTGTTGTTCCCTTCTTCAATCTTTCCCAGCATCAGGGTCTTTTCAAATGAGTCAGCTCTTCGCATCAGGTGGCCAAAGTATTAGAATTTTTGCTTCAGCATCAGTCTTTCCAATGAATATTCAGGACTGATTTCCTTTAGGATGGACTGGTTAGATCTCCTTGCAGTCCAGGGGACTCTCAAGAGTCTTCTCCAACACCACAGTTCAAAACCATCAATTCTTTGGCACTCAGCCTTCTTTATAGTCCAACTCTTACATCCACACATGACTACTAGAAAAACCATAGCTTTGACAAGACGGAGCTTTGTTTGCAAAGTAATGTCTCTGCTTTCTAATATGCTGTCTAGGTTGGTCATAACTTTCCTTCCAAGGAGCAAGTGTCTCTTAATTTCATGGCTGCAGTCACCATCTGCAGTGATTTTGGAGCCCCCCAAAATAAAGTCTGTCACTGTTTCCAGTTTTCCTATCTATTTGCCATGAAGTGATGGGACCGGATGCCATGATCTTAGCTTTCTGAATGTTGAGTTTTAAGCCAATTTTTTCACTCTCCTCTTTCACTTTCATCAAGAGGCTCTTTAGTTTCTCTTTGCTTTCTACCATAAGGGTGGTATCGTCTGTATATCTGAGGTTATTGATATTTCTCCCAGCAATCTTGACTCCAGCTTATGCTTCATCCAGCACAGAATTTTGCATGATGTACTCCACATATAAGTTAAATAAGCAGGGTGACAATATACAGCCTTGACGTACTCCTTTTCCTATTTGGAACCAGTCTGTTGTTCCATATCCAATTCTAATTGTTGCTTCTTGACTTGCATACAGTTTCTCAGGAGGCAGGTCAAGTGGTCTGGTATTCTCATCTCTTGAAGAATCTTCCACATTTTTTGTGATCCACACAGTCAAAGGCTTTGGCATAGTCAATAAAGCAGAAGTAGATGTTTTTCTGGAACTGTTAGATTTTCTGTTAGATTCAGAGATAGAACCAAATGTCAAGCTGCTTGCTGCTAGGTATCCAACCTTGGTGAGGCATGTGTTTGTCACTAAAAGGCTGAAGTATGCCTTCTGATTCTCATTCAGTTAGTCCAGGCTATATTATGAGAAATGCAAAACCACAGCAAGTGCAAGAGTCATGGCAGGAACACTTGGACATAATATACTTCTGGTAACTCTGGAAATAGTACCCACAGGGAACTGCTTTGCCTTGTTTAGTACTTTGAAATTATTAAGCTGGATGCTTTTTAACAAAGGCCCACCATGATGTGAAATAAATCCTGAATTTCTTAGGAGGAAATAAATGAGTGGATGGAACTGAACCAATTTACTGAGCTTGAAGTAGGATACAGTTGAATGTATTAGGACTTCCCAGCTTAAAAAAAAAAAGGCTCCTAATGATCTTAATGTGTACAGAGCAAAAAATCCATCAGAACTACAAGGAATATCCTCCAAAACCCATCAGATATTCCTATGAACATCCAGAGGCCCCTACAAAAAGGCAGTGCTGAGTCTGTAGAGCACATTTTCTCCAATCAGTATTACATTACTGATTAAGAACAGCAGGGAGAAATGTCCTGCCCTATGCTCTGTTATCACAACAAAACACCCTGCTGGCGTCAAAATGATAAATGTTAAATGGGCTGCACCGTGTCAAGCTGGAGTACCAGAGGGTCCAGGTACCTCATGAATACTGTGTGTGCATGTGCACACTCACCTCTAGCCACCACCATCTCTGGAGATTAATGTTTCTTATGAGCAAAGTACAAGGAAAGAAGAGGATCATTTTCTTTGAAGAGCCTTGTTTTCCTTCTAGTAATACTCCTCTAAAGAGACGTACCACCTGCCATCTCTCCAGCTTTGGGACAAGAATTAGTGTATCCAAGCTTTGCAGGAGAACATAAACCAGAAGAAGGGTTTAACCTCTTCTCAAGAGTTAAAATTCAAAATCTGAGTGCCAGGAAGCCAATCCTGACAAATTCAGGACAGAATTAATGTCAACTATAACAGGACCCTTGTGCTAGAAGAGATAGTATACTAGAAATGCCCATCATCAGAAACCTCAACAGCTCCAGTCCCTACCACGACCACAACTGACCTTCCACACCCCACACCCCCAATACCAGGACCTTCAAACCAACAGCAGAGAACAGAGAGGTCCAAAATTACCATCCACTCAGGTGAATTTTGCCCCAGGTCCTTATTATCTCATTGGACTAAGACATAATGCCTGCCCTTTCAAACCAGCATTTTATAATAACCATGAGCTTAATTCCTATGTTCTATAGGAAAATGGTACAAGGAGAGCAAAAGAAAGAAAGAGAGAGAAATCATTTTCTATCAGTGAACACCAAGATCTCTGTTTCCCCCCACAGCAGCCACTGACACAACTGTCTTGAACCCTTTGGTTTGATAAAAGCAAAAAGAATAACCTATCACTCCAAGAATGTCAACTACATTTATCTTGATGCAATCTAAGGATTTTCACTGCCCCTGGAAGCTCAAATAGAAGTGGCCTTTGAACCAAGAATACATAAAAGTCAAAAGTAGAATATGTGCTGTCTGCACTCTTTTGGAATAAAGATTTCCCTAGGAAAAATGGAAATGAAGAGTTTCATACCTCCCCCCACCCAACATCATCACATTCCCTTTAATAATCTATCTTCTACTATCTGATTATAAGCTTAATAAGTCACTTTTCTTTCTCTCCCAGACTAAACAATAAGAACAGTATTTATACTGTAAACCACACAAGATCAGGGACCATGTCTTTATGCTTTACCACTGAATCTCCTCCCACCTACAACACAGTCTGGCACAGTGTCTGACTCACATGAGTTCAATGTATATTTCACGAAGTGATGAATACTAGGAACACAGTAGAACATGTGTCAACCTCATTCCAAGCACTAAACAAACTTAAGATATACACACAAGAAATAAACAGGGCTTACCTAAGACAGTCCAATTTGGCCTGAGATCCTCTCAGATGACATTAGCTAAACAGAATTGGGCTTGGTCAATTCTTAACAGGAATTCCCTAAGTGTAGACAGTATCCACAGGTGAAGATACTACAGAAAATAAGAGGCAAAATAGATATCCATCCCCATGTAAACTATATAAGATATATATATATAAGATATATATATAAGCTATAAGATAGCTATTAGCTTTTGTGCATTCTATGGACACTACAAGGGTAACTACTAGGTCTCTTTACATCTTTGGTTTCCTTTTAATTTACATCACTTCACTGACCTAAGAAAAGGTACTTAAGACTCAGGATCAAGTTACCAAGATCCACTTGAAAAGTAGTGGTACATCAGAACTATAGACAGTGAGTTTGTAGACAATGATTTGAGGTGAATGGGATTGAGGCAGAGTTTTAATGCAAAAGTAGAAACAACACTTGCAAAGTCTAGCAAGATGTTACTTGGTACCATCTCTCTCAACCCCAGAATGTTCTCAAACAAAAAGCCCCTTGGGCTACTATGATTATAACACTAGGAACAACAATGAAATGAGGATTGAAAGCCTCCATCCACCTACCAAACGATCCGCAGAAAACATGAAGTCCCCTCTACTGGCTGTCCTGAAAAAAAAAAAAAAAAGTACATGTTTTAGTCTAGATTAGAGCTTTAAAGTGAAATATTACTTAACATATATACAGTAACATGGATATTAAAACCTATTACATGATAAAAGCTTACCTGTAATAGACTATTACTGAGACATGATATTTTTCACTAGGATACAGGAACCTAAATGGAATGACTTGATAAATATTACTGAAAATGCTCATATGATATCATTAGAGACAGAAATTGAAAAGATCATGTAGTCTCCCACTGAACTGCTCAAGTACATACTCTTCAACCAGGAGATGAACAAGTTTCCCTGGAAAATGGCAGCATATCCAGAGCTCAAGTTAAGAAAAAAAAAAATTGCAGTAAGAAAACCAGGTTCTCCCATTCTCATGCACCATTCACCCCAATTTAAAATCCTTATTACCAACATAAGTAACTGTCTACTTTGCCTCTAATTCTTTTTGGAATGAGACTTGTACAAACAAGTTAATCCTCTATTTTTGTTATTGCTTCTAAGAACACATAACCTAATTAACAAGACCTCTTTCTCAAACTATTGATAAATTGTTCCATTTTTCAATCAAATAGCTTATTCCATAGATCTTTCTACCAATTTCCTGTACAATTCCTTCTGGTCAGTATTTTCAGATACTGAGGTACCCAAGTAGTAATAATCCAGGGTTGCACCTACCCACAAACTGTTAAACAGCCAAAAGGGAAATGTTATAAGGCTGACATTTTTTTTCTTTGGTAAAAATCTATTATTGTTCCTCCTCCTTCTTTCATGTAACTTAAATGATCTGACTGATTTACAGTTTCTATACTTAAAAATCCCCATCTGCCTGCCCATTGCATACCTAAAATATTCCCCAACATAGCATCAAAATGGCATATGAGAGCATATATTATCTCAGTATACCATTAATCACAGCTCTTTTTCAAGCTGCATTTACTCTGACAGGAAAAAGCAATGAAATATCCCTTACACAAATGGAGTTAGGTTTCTTAGAGTAACCACAGTTCTTTTATTATTACAGATACTAACTCTCTAAAATAATTGCAAGAATATAGGTCTAGGTCTGTATTTTTTATATATAAATACTCCCTAAACTCAGAAAACTCTAGCCACATGACTACACACGGAGAGCTCATTTAAAACAGGCTTTAGGGGCTCTCCTGGTGGCCCAGTGGTAAAGAACTGCCTGCCAGTGCAGGAAACACCAGTTCAATCCCTGGTCCAGGAAGATCCCACATGCAGGGGAGCAACTAAGCCCGTGTGCCTCAACTATTGAGCCTGTGCTCCAGAGCCTAGCAGCCACAACTACTGAGCCGTGTGACACAACTACTGAAGCCCACACACCCTAAAGCTCGTGCTCCACAACAAGAGAAGCCACTGTAATGAGAAACCCCCACATGGCAGCTACAGAGTAGCCTCCACTCACTGCAACTAGAAACAAGCCTACATAGCAATGAAGACCCAGCACAACCAAAATAAATAAGTAAAACAGGCTTTATTTTATGCATTGTAGTTTTCAAATGAAAATATACTATCACATCAACACCTTTCATTTCTATAATAAGTCTTCACAACATGCTTGTCAAAGAAGTAAAAGTCAGTGAACTACAAAAAAAAATACTGAAGACTACTACCCTGTTTGGCAGACCTACACAAACTTGTCTAAGCAGTCAGAACACAGTTTTTCAATAGGGTAGAAAAGTCTGGATTCTTTAAGAAAAGTCTTAAAAAAATATCCAGTAATATATTTTGAGAACACACCTGAAATACTTGTCTTTAATTTCTGATCAGTTACACATAAATACATTACAAAGAAAAGTTATATGAGGCTAAGTGATTGGAGTTGCTCAAATTCATTATTTTACTTTAGAATGAAACATTTTAACATCTTCACACTCTCCTTAAAAATATCAGCTTCAGTTGATAACTTCTGCATGATAAACATTTCTCTACATTCCAAAAAAAGTACATGATGTGAGAACCTAATAAGAACTATCATCTCTTGATAGTTATTTAACTTCCAGTAAAATTCAAAGTCATCCCACTATAAACAGTAATTACTAACCTATACACTGCTGTTTTTGACAGACTTCAGACTCATTCTATTTACTTTGAATCAATTTAGAAGTTAAAGTAAAGTTAGAATACAGTAAGTTGGTTGCATTTTGAACAAAACCAACAGTGGTCTTCAATATCCACATCTAAATCCTTTACATTGTTAACAACAGAGTTTCATTAAGCAGATATTTCCTGTTAGATCAATCAAGTTGCATACAATCTCTAGGCGCCTACTTTAGACCCAACACTGGACTAAAATACGTGTTAATAAAGATGTTAAATGTAAACCAGATCCCAGGTCTTATTCACTCCATATACTTGGTTTCAAATCACAACTCTATTCACCTCTGTCTCAAAACTATTCTTTTAAAAACTCTATCATACTGTAAACCAAGTTTTGAGAGATATTTTAATAATTTTGTATCTGATAACTTTCCCAAATAAAATCTAATACAAGATCATCACAAAACAACAAACACACTGACACACACTCCTGGATTATTGTATAATATATTCAAATATTTAAACAGTGATATCCAGGCGCTCATAATTCAAAGCACAGAAATCTAATTAATGTTGAAAGCCTTTTAAGTTGTGTGAACTCCAAATAGGATTAACATTGCAGACCTAACCATATCTGAGAAAAGTGTCAGCTTATCTTGACACTTTGCCCAACAAATGTGCCACACACCTGTAGTAACAAAATGAAAGCCAAAGATACCATTAAAAAAAAAAAAAGTTCACAGTGAAACAACAAAAGAATGAGAATCATGCCAGAAACCATATCCTCACTTCAATGTGGATTTGGTAAATCGGACTCTTCCCTACTTAAGACAGTGTATAAAGCACTTTAAAGTTTCCAGAGAAGTTACAGCAATTGTATATAGTTTAAAACATGGACATCTCAAAGCAGACCCAAACCAAGATGAAATCAGGAGAAATCTCTGACCTTTCTTTCAAAATGGGCCAATAGGTATTTACTTATCATCCACAACATGTGGAACTATGAGAGGAATGTTTTATAATATGAAAAACTTAAGACTTCAAGTAGAGATCTTCTCCACTCTTCTTACTAGACCTCACTACTACTACTAACTACTCTGCTGTTGCTGCTATTACTACTACTACCACCACTAGAGAAATTCTCTAGTATTTTGGAAGACATCCTTTCCTGGGGCAATTACAACTTCAATTTCTACAGCAGAAACTGCCATTTGATCACTATCTGCTACTTTTTTTTCTTTTTTTAATTTATTTATTTTAATTGGAGGCTAATTACAATATTGTATTGGTTTTGCCATCATCAACCTGCTACCTATCTATTCAAAATAAACTTGAAAGCCTCACCTCTTTATAAGAAAAATCATTTTAATAACTGTACACACACACACACACACAAGCATTCAGATCTATTTAGAAGGATTTACTTAAATGGTCCAAAAGTAACAACAGGTAACAGTTCAAAAGCATCAATTCTTCCACACTCAACTTTCTTTATAGTCCAACTCTCACATCCCTACATGACTAATGGGAAAACCATAGCCTTAACTAGACGGACCTTTGTTGGCAAAGTAATGTCTCTTCTTTTTAACATGCTATCTAGGTTGGTCAGAACTTTTCTTCCAAGGAGCAAGCATCTTTTAATTTCATGGCTGCAATCACCATCTGCAGTAATATTGGAGCTCAAAAAAATAGTCTGCCACAGTTTCCACTGTTTCTCCATCTATTTGCCATGAAGTAATGACACCAGATGCCATGATCTTTGTTTTCAGAAAGCTGAGCTTTAACCCAACTTTTTCACTCTCCTCTTTCACTTTTATCAAGAGGCTTTTTAGTCCCTCTTCACTTTCTGCCATAAGGGTGGTGTCATCTGAATATCTGAGGTTATTGATATTTCTCCCGGAAATCTTGATTTCAGCTTGTGCTTCATCCAGCCCAGTATTTCGTGTGATAAACTCTGTATATAAGTAAAATAAGCACAGTGACAATATTCAGCCTTGACGTACTCTTTTTCCTATTTGGAACCAGTCTGTTGTTCCATGGCCAGTTCTAACTGTTGCTTCCTGATCTGCATACAGGTTCTTCAAGAGGCAGGTCAGATGGTCTGGTATTCCCATCTTTTTCAGAATTTTTCACAGTTCCTTGTGATTCACACAGTCAAAGGCTTTGGCATAGTCAATAAAGCAGAAATAGATGTTTTTCTGGAACTCTCTTGCTTTTTCCATGATCCAGCAGATGTTGGCAATTTGATCTCTGGTTCCTCTGCCTTTTCTAAATCCAGCTTGAACATCTGGAAGTTCATGGCTGTCTCTTATACACATCTNATGTTTTTCTGGAACTCTCTTGCTTTTTCCATGATCCAGCAGATGTTGGCAATTTGATCTCTGGTTCCTCTGCCTTTTCTAAATCCAGCTTGAACATCTGGAAGTTCATGGTTCATGCATTGTTGAAGCCTGGCTTGGAGAATTTTGAGCATTACTTTACTAGCATGTGAGATGAGTGCAATTGTGCAGTAGGTTGAACTTTCTTTGGCATTGCCTTTCTTTGGGATTGGAATAAAAACACCTTTTCCAGTCCTGTGGCCACTGCTGAGTTTTCCAAATTTGCTGGCATATTGAGTGCAGCACTTTCACAGCATCATCTTTCAGGATTTGAAACAGGTCAATGGGAATTCCATCACCTCCACTAGCTTTGTTCATAGTGATGCTTCCTAAGGCCCACTTGACTTTGCATCCTAGGATGTCTGGCTCTAGGTGAGTGATCACACCATCGTGATTATCCAGGTCATGAAGACCTTTTTTGTACAGTTCTTCTGTGTATTCTTGCCACCTCTTCTTAATATCTTCTGCTTCTGTTAGGTCCATACCATTTCTGTCCTTTATTGAGCACATATAACCCATCAACCCACTCTTAGGCATATACTCTGAGGAAACCAAAATTGAAAAAGACACACGTACCCCAATGTTCACTGCAGCACTATTTACAATACCTAGAACATGGAAGCAACCTAGATGTCCATCGACAGATGAATGGATAAAGAAGCTGTGGTACATATATACAATGGAATGTTACTCAGCCATAAAAGGTATGCATTTGAGTCAGTTCTAATGAGGTAGATGAACCTAGAGCCTATTATACAGAGTGAAGTAAGTCAGAAAGAAAAAGATAAATATCGTATATTAATGTATATATTTGGAATGTAGAAAGATGATACTGACGAAAGTATTTGCAGGGCAGCAGTGGAAACACAGATATAGTGCTTTTTTTTAAAATTCTTTTAACTGAAGGAAAATTGTTTTACAGATGTGCAAAGCTTTCAAATTCAATTAGGTCTCATTTGTTTATTTTTGTTTTTATTTTCATTACTTGAGGAGATGGGTAAAAAAAGATCTTGCTGCATAACTTAGAGTGTTCTGCCTATAGTTTCCTATAAGAGTTTCACGGTGTCCAGCCTTACATTAGGTCTTTAATCTATTTATTTTTGTGCATGGTGTTATGGAGTATTCTAATTTCATTCTTTTACATGGAGCAGTAGAGTTTTCCTAGCACCACTTACTGAAAAACTGTCTTTTCTCCACTGTATAATCTTGCCTCCTTTGTCATAGGTTACTTGACCACTGGTGCATGAGTTTATCTCTGCACTTTCTATTCTGTTCCAGTGATCTATATTTCTGTTTTTGTACCAGTACCATACTATCTTGATTACTGCAGCTTTGATTATGCAAAGCAGAAAAATAGAGACACAGATGTAGAGAACACACTTATCAATACCAAGTGGGGAAGGGAGGGTGGGAGAAAGTGGGAGACTGGGATTGACATCTATACACTACTATGTACAAAATAGATAATTAAGGAGAACCTACTATATAGCACAGGGAGCTCTACTCAATGCTCTGTGGTGACCTAAATAGGAAGAAAAACTAAAAAAAGAGGATATAAGTATATGTATAACTGACTCATTTTGTGGTACAGTAGAAACTAGCACATTATAAGGCAATTATACTCCAACAAAAAGTTTTTAAAAAGAATGTGGGGGTACTCTTTCTACCCCCTTCTGATGCCTATGTCAGAAGCTTTCTCTATCTCCTTTATACTTTAATAAAANGAGTATTCTTTGGCATTGCCTTTCTTTGGAATTGGAATGAAAACTGACATTTTCCAGTCCTGTGGCCACTGCTGAGTTTTCCAAATTTGCTGGCATATTGAGTGCAGCACTTTCACAGCATCATCTTTCAGGATTTGAAATAGCTCAACTGGAATTCCCTCACCTCCACTAGCTTTGTTCATAGTGATGCTTCCTAAGGTCCACTTGACTTCACATTCTAGGATGTATAGCTCTAGGTGAGTGATCACACCATCATGATTATCTGGGTCGTGAAGCTCTTTTTTGTACAGTTCTTCTGTGTATTCTTGCCACCTCTTCTTAACATCTTCTGCTTCTGTTAGTTCCCTACCATTTCTGTCCTTTATCAAGCCCATCTTTGCATGAAATGTTCCCTTGGTATCTCTAACTTTCTTGAAGAGATCTCTAGTCTTTCCCAATCTATTGTTTTCCTTTTATTTCTTTGCATTGATCGCTGAGGAAGGCTTTCTTCTCTCTCCTTGCTATTCTTTGGAACTCTGCATTCAAATAGGTATATCTTTCCTTTTTTCCTTTGCTTTTTGCTTCCCTTCTTTTCACAGCTATTTGTAAGGCCTCCTCAGATAACCATTTTGCTTTTTTGCATTTCTTTTTCTTGGGATGGTCTTGATTCCTATCTCCTGTACAATGTCATGAACCTCCATCCAGAAATTCATCAGGCACTCTGTCTATCAGATCTAGTCCCTTAAATCTATTTCTCACTTTCACTGTATGGGCATAAGGGATTTGATTTAGGTTATATCTGAATGGTCTAGTGGTTTTCTCCACTTTCTTCAATTTCAGTCTGAATTTGGCAGTAAGGAGTTCATGATCTGAGCCACAGTCAGCTCCTGGTCTTGTTTTTGCTGACTATATAGAGCTTCTCCATCTTTGGCTGCAAATAATATAATCAATCTGATTTCAGTGTTGACCATCTGGTGATGTCCATGTGTAGAGTCTTCTCTTGTGTTGTTGGAAGAGGGTGTTTGCTATGACCAGTGCATTCTCTGGCAGAATTCTATTAGCCTTTGCCCTGCTTCATTCTGTACTCCAAGGCCAAATTTACCTGTTACTCCAGGTATTTGTTGACTTTCTACTTTTGCATTCCAATCCCCTATAATGAAAAGGACATCTATTTTGGGTGTTAGTTCTAGAAGGTCTTGTAGGTCTTCATAGAACTGTTCAACTTCAGCTTCTTCAGCATTACTGGTTGGGGCATAAACTTGGATTACCGTGATATTGAATAGTTTGCCTTGGAAATGAACAGAGATCATTCTGTCATTTTTGAGATTGCACCCAAGTGTTGCATTTCAGACTCTTGTTGACTGTGATGGCTACTCCATTTCTTCTAAGGGGTTCCTGCCCACAGTAGTAGATATAACAGTCATCTGAGTTAAATTCACCCATTCCAGTCCCTCTTAGGTCACTGATTCCTAGAATGTTGATGTTCACTCTTACCATCTCCTGTTTGACCACTTCCAATTTGCCCTAACATTCCAGGTTCCTATGAAATATTGCTCTTTACAGCATAGAACCTTGCTTCTGTCACCAGTCCAGTCCACAACTGGGTGTTGTTTTGCTTTGGCTGCATCCCTTCAATCTTTCTGGAGTTATTTCTCCACTGATCTCCAGTAGCATATTGGGCACCTACCGACCTGGGGAGTTCATCTTTCCATGTCCTATCTTTTTGCCTTTTCTTACTGTTCATGGGGTTCTCAAGGCAAGAATACTGAAGTGGTTTCCCATTCCCTTCTCCATTGGACCACAATCTGTCAGACCTCTCCACCGTGACCCGTCCGTCTTGGGTGGCCCCACACGGCATGGCTTAGTTTCATTGAGTTAGACAAGGCCATGGTCCATGTGATCAGATTGGCCTGTTGTCTGTGATTGTGGTTTCAGTCTGTCTGCCCTCTGATGCCCTCTCTCAGTGCCTACCGTCTTACTTGGGTTTCTCTTACCTTGGACATGGGGTATCTCTTCACAGCAGCTCCAGCAAGGCGCAGCCGCTGCTCCTTACCTTGGACGTGGGGAGCTCCTCTCGGCCACCATCCCTGTGCTTCACTAAATGGCAGGCACTGTTCAAATGCTTTTCATATTTTGATTCATTTAACTATATCTGATCTTTTGAAGTATAGGTGCTTCTTACTATTATTACTGTCCAATTAAGAGATAAAGTGAGGCATAGAAATACACGATACAATTAACTGTCAGAGCCAGGGATTTACATGTAAGCAACCTGGCTTTAGAGTTCTAACTCAGAACCACTACTCCTCACTCTCATGGAGACTGTTTTCCTTCTTATACCCAAACCTAACTCAGGGCCACAGAGTGAAGTGTCTTTCTTATTCCCCCGTTAACACTTACCTGGCAAAATCCCAATCCTGGTTGAGCTCAATTATGCCTGAACCCAAGCAACAGAACATTGCTAGAGAAAACTTACATAACCAAGCTGATCGACTGCACTTTAAATCAAGAAATACCAACCTCAAATGCTCTTCTAATCCATTACATTTCTCTCATAACCTTACCTGCTTGACACAACTCTTTCATACCTTCTCTTCTTAAAGCTGTAATGCCACCGTTTCTCCATCATTGCTAAAGACTGAGCTTCAAAGTAAGAAAACAGAAGAAAAAGGAACACTCTCATATTCCTTCCAACAAATCTCCAAACCTGTTTCCACTTAAACCCACTCTCTCCACTTTCCCTCCTATCCTGGGAACAAGGGACCCTCTTCCTTTTGCTGTCCTCTGGATTCCCCCTCGTCTACCTTCTCTGCACTTGTCCCTAACTGCTTTATTGGCCCACTCTCCCCACTCAATACCAGTGTCTCCTCTCCAAGGTCATTCTCCATCAGCTACAGACAAGCCCTGGAATCTCTCAGGGTGAAAAAGTAAAATCCTTAGCCTCCCTGTGACCCCTCACAGGCTCTCTGGCTACCAATCCATTTCTCTTTTCTCTATTAGTACAAAACTTGTTGAAAATTTTCTCTGTGCTCACTACTTATTTCCTTATCTCCTATTCACTCCTTGGCCCACTTAAAAAATGCCTGATATGCATGACCCCTCATATAAAGGTCACTTCTCATGACCACTCATATAAAGGTCACTTCTCTAGGCCTTCATCAACTTTTCAGCAGTATTCAGTTCCTTGTTCTTAGCCCTCAAGGTATGCTCTGACTTCTAGAGTCTTTTTCAGTCTATGCTGGCTCCTTTGCTGTACTGAAATTTTATTTTACTACTATTATTTTTAAATGCTGAAATACCTCAAGGCTCAATCAAGAGCTCTCCTCTCTTCTCTCTCCTGAGTTATCTCTTCTGGCTCTCTAGTTTCAAACAGCATTTAAATGGTATAGCCTAAATATATAACCACCTCTTCTATTATTTCCTCTTCTATTCTTCTAACCGGTTGATGTCAACTCCAGCACATCACTGAATCCTACTTCTATTCTTGAGCTCTATAATCCAACATCCACAGAGAAGTCAAAGATCTTTTAAAATTGCATCATTGTAAGAACATTTAAACTCAAACACAGCAACAAGTTTTGCACTGCAGAGGATCTTGTATTTGCTATTCTGCACACCTGGCATTTCTTAGGTCAACTCTGTGTGTGGCAAATTCTTTCCTATCTCCAAGTAATATCAAACCCTTGGAGAAGCCTTTCTCCATGGCCCACATGTGGCCCACAATCACTCTAGAATATCACATGGTTACCCTCCCTAGCACTGATTACCATCTGAAATCGCCCTGCTTGCTAGTTTCCATCTACCCTCCCTCGCTGGAATGCAAATGTCATGAGGCCAGGAACCCTACTGTATCAGCAGTCTCATAAAAGTGGCTGATGCAGTAGGCCCTCAGATGCTTTGAATAAATATATTAATCAGTCAATGTGAACACAGTTCACAAACCATTTTGCTTTGTTTCTCTGAGAAAAGCTTTGTAGAAAAGAGCAGAATTACAGTTCTATTTATTTAACCAGTGTAACCAACATGCATTCCTTTCAAACAGACTATATTCATAACAACTATTACATGCTTTAAAAGACTTAAAAGACTCCCCTAAGAATACTTATAAAAACCATGCTATATCCAATTACATTTTAAAAATTAGCTCAGTTTAAGCATTTTTATTAGGCATAACTACGTAATGTGGAAGATGCCATTCTAGCCCTTGTGAAAGGAAATCCACTAAGTATGATACTCCTACAGGTCTAATCTTTAAAAATTAATTAGGTACCAATCTCTGATTGAAGAAAATTTTGCAAAGAGTCTTACTATACTTTATGCAGGGCTCCCCAAATGGTGCTCAGTTCAGTTCAGGCATGTTGACTCTGCGGCCCCATGGACTGCAGCACGCCAGGATTCCCTGTCCAACTAGTGGTAAAGAACACACCTGCCAACGCAGGAGACACAAGAGACTTGGGTTCAATCCCTGGGTTGGGAAGACCCCCTGGAGAAGGGCATGGCAACCCACTCCAGTATTCTTGCCTGAAGAATCCCATGGACTAAGGAGCCTGGCAGGCTACAATCTATAGGGTCACAAAGAATCGGACATGACTGAAGCAACTTAGCACACACGCATACTTTATGTGTATATTTTTAGTTATATTTGTATTTTTGCTTTCAGAAAAAACTATAAAAATAAAAACTTTAAGATATGAAAAATCCCAGCATCCCATCAAAGTGAAAATCAGCAAATTTAATTTTGCTTTTTTTATAGGCGTATACAAAAGTATACATCTGTTAAAAAATCTTTGAATTCTATAAAAGTGGTAACTTAAGGTTCCTTGTAGCTTTAAATCCTGTGAGTTTTGTGACACATAAGCAGTGTGAAGAAAAGTAACTTAGAAAATAGAAAACTGTGAGCACGTATTACAACTTAAAATGATCCATTCGTGAGCAGCTGGGATGCTATCACGAGCATCACACTGTACACAGCTGTAACAGTGACCACTAAACATATATCCTTGAGTTACAGATACCCATCCTGCCCCCAAAGCACATCTGGAAATAAACACTGCCCACAGAGTATTCAAGATGAAGATAATTATAGCAACTGACACCAACTTAGCAGTTAATTACTGCTAATCTGTGGCAGGACTTCACTAAGCTCTTTTCCATGAATTACCTCATGTAATCTTCACAACCAATCCTTGAGGCATGTATGTTCATGGAACCATGTACAAATGAACACTGGTGTCTGAGGTTCCAAGAGAGTAAAAGGAGCAAACAGGAAGAACTCTGGCAGGCTGAATCTTGGATCTGGTACTAAATCACTATCACTATCTCTGAAATTTTTTTAACACTTTTAAAACTTTATATTTTATTTTTTTTAATTAGAGGACAATTATTTTACAATATTGTGATTTGTGCCAATTTCTGTATGGTTCCTGCCATACATCAACAAGAACTGGCATCAGGTATACATATGTCCCCCCTCCCATCCGCCTCCCCTCTGAACTACTTTGTAATCACAGCTCTTAATTCTTCTGCCTGGCATATCCAACCTCTCATTTTAAAAAGCCTGTTCAGGCTATCTAGCCTTTCTTGACTCTTTAACTCCCCCCATTTTTAGACATATTTTCTTTTCCTATTGCACTTATTTCTTAAAAAAAAAAAACTATAATAATTATAATATAATAATAGGACCTCTGTTGTTCCTTCTAGACCTTGACTTAAGCACAGGGACTAAAGCTCAACTCTGAACACTCCAACCTAGCTCACTGCTTGATCCTGACAGTGTTTAGGTTAAATTAAACTACAAAGCTAAATGACTATAAATTCTGATATAAAACGGTTTTTGTCTTGGTTGTTACCTATAAAACAGTGATTCTATTTCATTAAATGACTACAATGGAAGAAGAACTATAATACAGTGTATAGTATATGTATGTTCCTATATGTATTATATATACAGTATATACAACTATACACGGTATGTACAATCTACTTGCCTGAGAAAACAATTTACACTCTCAATTGGGATTAAATCTTAGAGATGCTATAGGTTTGAGTTTTGTGTCCAAAGCCAGTATAGCTGTGGCTGTCCCCAAGTTAATGATACTCAGGGCTGATGGATTCTGCTGAATCAGAAGTATGTTCTATTTTATAAATTCTATTATTAAGCACCGAAAGGATGCTTTATAAGACCCACTAAAGACATTTATTTTGGTTCTCTTTTGGGAAAGGGAGATGTAAGTCCTTTAAGGGCTGTGAAGGAATTAATAGCTTAAGGGCTGTTAAGTAAGGGAACAAAATGCTAGTTCAAAATGCTAGAAAATAAGTATTTCAGAGAAATTTCTCACATTTCCTTGAAACCTATGGGCATCACTGACAATTCAATTATCTATCCTATTCTAGTTTAGTCATATATTTGTACTAAATATATATATATATAAAAGAAATGGTTGTGTTGATAATTCAAAACTCAGAATCTCAAACAACCAAATTTTGCTCTGGGGACTTATTGTTTGCTTTTTAAAAAATATACCCTTTTAACATTTAGCATTTGCTAACATTAAAATCTGCTGGATTTCTCTATTGATGGGGATGGGAGGGAGGAAGAAATAATAATTTTTTAGGTGGCAAGGGTAAGTCAGCCTGAGAGTAAATATCAGAATAATACACTTGCCAAGGCAGAAGACATAGGAGATGCAGGTTTGATCCCTGAGCCAGGAAGATCCCTTTGTGGAGGGCATGGCAATCCACTCCAGTATTCTTGTCTGGAGAATCTCATGGACAGAGGAGGCTGGCAGGCTATAGTCCATAGGATCACAAAGAGGCAGACAAGACTGAAGTGACTTAGCATGCACACGAGAAAACATTGCTTCTTTTTTTATATATGAGAACAATAATGATAAAAATGAGTAGCTATTCACAGTGATTTAAAAGAAAGATGTGAAACAAGACGGACACCTCAATAATCTTTATAGTACAACTAAATCCATCATACTAAGTTAATAGATTATTTCAAATAAAATTCAATTTTTTTAAAAACTAGTAATTTAATAAGAATGTTCTCAGCATTAAAAGTTAGCGTACAATATGCCAGTAATTAACTTTACAATTCAACTTTAAACTAGATTGGTTTCCATACAAATTCATTTCACACGCTAGTAAAGTAACGCTCAAAATTCTTCAAGCAGGCTTTAGAAATATGTGAACCGTGAACTTCCAGATGTTCAAGCTGGTTTTACCAGAGATCAAATGCCAGCATCCGCTGGATCACTGAAAAAGCAAGAGAGCTCCAGAAAAACATCTATTTCTGCTTTCTTGACTATGCCAAAGCCTTTGACTGTGTGAATCACAAGAAACTGTGGAAAATTCTGAAAGAGATGGGAATACCAGACCACCTGACCTGCCTCTTGAGAAATCTATATGCAGGTCAGGAAGCAACAGTTAGCACTGGACATGGAACAACAGACTCGTTCCAAATAGGAAAAGGAGTATGTCAAGGCTGTATGTTTTCAGCCTGCTTATTTAACTTAATGCAGAGTACATCATGAGAAATGCTGGGCTGGAAGAAGCACAAGCTGGAATCAAGATTGCCAGGAGAAATATCAATAACCTCAGATATGCAGATGACACCACCCTTATGGCAGAAAGTGAAGAGGAACTAAAAAGCCTCTTGAAAGTCAAAGAGGAGAGTGAAAAAGTTGGCTTAAAGCTCAACATTTCAGAAAATGAAGATCATGGCATCCGTTCCCATCACTCATGGGAAATAGATGGGGAAACAATGGAAACAGTGTCAGACTATTTTTTGGGGCTCCAAAATCACTGCAGATGGTGATTGCAGCCATGAAATTAAAAGACGCTTACTCCTTGGAAGGAAAGTTATGACCAACCTAGATAGCATGTTGAAAAGCAGAGACATTACTTTGCCAACAAAGGTCCATCTAGTCAAGGCCATGGTTTTTCCAGTGGTCATGTATGGATGTGAAAGTTGGGACTGTGAAGAAAGCTGAGTGCAGAAGAATTGATACTTTTGAACTGTGGTGTTGGAGAAGACTCTTGACAGTCCCTTGGACTGCAAGGAGATCCAACCAGTCCATGCTAAAGGATATCAGTCCTGGGTGTTCTTTGGAAGGACTGATGCTAAAGTTGAAACTCTAATACTTTGCCCACCTCATGTGAAGAGCTGACTCATTGGAAAAGACTCTGATGCTGGAGGGATTGGGGGCAGAAGGAGAAGGGGATGACAGAGGACGAGATGGTTGGATGGCATCACCAACTAGACAGACAAGAGTTTGGGTGAACTCCGGGAGTTGGTGATGGACAGGGAGGCCTGGCGTGCTGCAATTCTTGGGGTTGCAGAGTCAGACACGAATGAGCGATTGAACTGAACTGATGCATATAAAAGATAGGATCAAAATATTACACAGGAACGAAGGTGCCAACTAATAATTTTACATACAGGGATTTACGAAAATGCTCTTGTGTTACACATAAACATGTGTGTCTCTGTGTACATCTGTTTGCTCAACAGATATGGTTGAGCAATATGAAAGAATGGTGCTAGATCTTAAGTAGCCTTGCAGGTATTAAATCCCTCAATCAGTAAAGGAAAGAGACTAGAATTAATGTGAAGGATATCAAGATACTTCACAGAGAAAAATGAGGTACTACCTACAGCAGATTTGCCTTGTCTCTACACCTCTTCCAATATCTATGCCTTTTATGTTTTAAGGTTGAGGTAAAAATAGAACAACAGTATTAATAACATATATGAAGGAACAAAAGCTTGCTGAGGTATTACTACTCTGCAAGAGAATTAACTGTAAATACTTTGGTAAATTCTGAAGCAATGAATAGAATCAGAGCCAAGATAAGAATCAGATCTTTATTCAGAGTCTCTTCACAAAAATTTCCCTCGTGGCTCAGTTGGTAAAGAATCCGCCTGCGATGTGGAAGAGTTGGGTTTGATCCCTGGATTGGGAAGATACCCTGGAGAAGGGAAGTATTCTGGACTGTATAGTCTATGGGGTCGCAAACAGTCGAACATGACTGAGCAACTTTCACTTTCATTTCACTTACAAAAAACTAAGTATCCTCCAAAGCACTGATAAAAGTATCAACCACTATTATTATTACTAGACTCTCCTTACTTTCAGTTTCATTATGTTGAATTTTTTTAGGATATCACTCCAATACAAGAATCCTGTCAAGCACTGCTATTATTATTCTCTGACACTCTGAACATTTTTTTTTTTTTACTTTACTACTGAAGTAAAATAGCATCATCATCTTCCCAATCACACAAGCTCAAGCTTTGGCTTTATTCCCTATCCTTATATTCAAATCTATCAACAAATTCAGCTTTTATTTTCTTCAGCTGAAGATGACTGTGGTAGACAGTACCTTTCAGAATGGCCTTTTAACCATGCATGGCTCCTGAATAGTTTTCACCTGGACTATTACAATAACTATTTTTCACTACCTTCAGCTTTCTTTTTTTTTTCTTAATGTATTTATTTACTTGGCTGTGCCAAGACTTAGTTGCAGCATGTGGGATCTAGTTCCCTGACCAGCTGCACTGGGAGCATGGCATCTTAGCCACTGACCTACCAGGGAAGTGCCCCAACCTTCAGCTTTCTAAGAGCCAATTAATATTACACAGCAAAACACGGTTTCAGTATATTACTCCCTCCTGGAAGCTTAGAAAAATAAGTTTATAAACCATGAAAAGCACTTCAGTCCAGTACTCACTCAGCATGCAGGAAGTACTCTTATCACTGCTACAGTTGTGACACGCAATCACTTAGAAAGGAAATGCAAGCTCTTACTCATATGACTAAAGTCTTTTCATAAACTAGACCCATTCTTTCAATCTGAGAATTCGTATTTCTATTCTAGATAAGCAAAACCTAGTGACAAGGATTCTTTGCTTGACCAAACGTTGGTCAGGGTTCGGAAGCTTCTCCTAGGCCCATCTGTGCCTGTTCTTGGAAAATGTAGTTTCTGACTGCTATGTCATTTTAACCAGAATCTCTCTCACCCTCAATAACTGATCACCCTAAATACTGATCAAGATCCTCAACACCAACTGCTGGTCATCCTGCAGCAAGAAGCCTGTTAGCTTGTGTGATTGGGAATATGCTGCTGCTGTTTTACTTCAGTAGTAAAGTAAAAAAAAAAAAAAAGATGTTCAGAGAATAATAATAATAGCAGTGCTTGACAGGGTTCTTGTATTGGAGTGATATCCTAAAAAAATCAACATAGGGAAAGTAATCTGCTCTTACCCTTCCTGTTTTCTCTTAAGAGAGGTTTTCCATTCTATGACCTCCAGCTACTCCTCAGCCATAAAGTTCCATGCGCCCACGCTGAGAGTTAAAGCCAATTTCTCTCCTTCACTGTAAAAGCCCACTACCTATGTGCTAAGTCACTACGGTCGTGTCCGATTCTTTGTGAGGGTATGGACTGTAGCCCGCCAGGCTCCCCTGTCCAAGGAATTTCCCAGGCAAGAACACTGGAGGAGGTTGCCATTTCCTCCTCCAGGGGTTTGCCCGACTCAGGGACAGGACCCGTGTCTATGATGTCTCTGGCATTGGCAGGCAGGCTCTTTACCATTAGTGCCACTGGGAAGCCCCAAATCTCACCGCAGTTGTCCCCATATCTATGATGATGACCCTGAATAAAGCTGGCCTTACCATTTTAACAAGTATCATTGAATATTTTTTCTTTAACACTAGTCAACTGTTCAAGACTTGCTCCCTCCCACCTTGGTGGTTTTATAATATATTTCTTCTCTGGATAGGCCATGTGCACCTTTTCATCACCTAAAATTTTTCTATCAAACTATATTCAAAATGCTATGACTACATGACACCTTCTGATCTAACCCTTCTGACCTGGCTCATTCTCTAATCAGCATCATTTGTTGATATCTGGAAACATGGCTTACATTATAGTATTTAAAAATGCACCTATGCTACATTTCAAAAAGTTTAATGTCATTTTTTCAATTGTGGTAAAAATGCATAAAATTTATCATTTTAACGATTTTTAAGAGTACAGCTTAGTGTTGTTTAGAATATCTGAACTGTGCAATTTATCTCCAAAGTTTTTCATCTTGCGTAACTGCAACTCTATACCAATTAACGGAGAAGGCAATGGCACCCCACTCCAGTACTCTTGCCTGGAAAATCCCATGGGTGGAGGAGCCTGGTAGGCTGCAGCCCATGGGGTCGTGAAGAGTCGGACACGACTGAGTGACTTCATTTTCACTTTTCACTTCATGCATTGAAGAAGGAAATGGCAACCCACTCCAGTGTTCTTGCCTGGAGAATCCCAGGGATGGGAGAGCCTCGTGGGCTGCCGTCTATGGGGTCGCACAGAGTCGGACACGACTGAAGTGACTTAGCAGCATACCAATTAAACAACTTTTCTCTCAAGATCATCTGACCAAGGTTTATTTTGAGGCTTTCTATTCTATTCCACTGGTTTCCAGTCTGTCTTTATGCCAGTATCACACTGTTTTGATTACTCTAGCTTTGTAATATGTTGCGTCTTTTTAAAAAACTCCTTCTGCCTGAAACACTGAATCACAACTTAACCGAGTTAGTACCTATTTACTCTTCAGGCCTCAGATTTTACCCTCTTTGGAAAGTCTTCCCCGACCATTACATCTCTCCAACATTCAAATACACAATTCCTTCCTGTGGACTCCAACTACACACTGTATCTCCTCTATTATAGAACTTACTTTGTTTCACTGTAATTAAATGGTGACTCCCAGGGATGTTAATCCCTTTAATACGGTCTTTACCTATCATTTTAGCTTTTCCATTGCCAGCTCTGAGCAATGCTTGACCTATAGTAAATAACGAATAAATATTAAAAACTGAATGATAGTAGAATATACTCAAGTGGTAAAAAGAATAAGTCTAATTGATTTAGAAAATGTTCCCAAAATATATCAAGTAAAAAAATCGAAGTGCAGAATAGATAGTGTTTACAGAATGTGCTTGGCTGCTAAATCATGTCTGACTCTTTGCGACCCCATGGACTACAGCCCGCTAGGTTCCTCCGTCAATGGGATTCTCCAGGCAAGAATATTGGAGTGGGTTGCCACTTCCTTCTTCAGGGGATCTTCCCAACCCAGGGATCAAACCTGGGTCTTTTACTTCTCCTGAATTGGCAAGCAGGTCCTAAACCACTCGAGTCACCTGGGAAGCGCCCTGCTGCAAATATACTTAAGAGGAAATGCACTCCAGTCCTATTTGTTCTGTCATCATTCAAAAACTACCAAGATTTGTCAGAACAGAAAAACACATTATAGGCGGAATCTTTACTATTTGAGCCACCAGGAAAACCTGTTTATATAGAATGCTTCAATTTACACACATACACACATCAATGGGAAATATATATTCAAATAATCTGAATACATTTGACATAGCTTTGAAAGAACATATAAGAAAATAGTAAAGCTGATTATTTCCTGGAGGTCACACAGGAACTTGGGTGGATGGGGGCCAAGGAGAGGAAGACTTTTCACTGTATACTTTTTTAATACTTTTAAAATCATATGATTTATTCCCTCTTTGTGGCATTAAATAAGTTTACTTTTTAAAAAGGTACATGAATGAATAACAACCCGGAGGAACATCAAAGAGCAGCTATGTGGTATGTGGCCTTTTTACCCCCCTTAATCTCATAAGAAATAAGAAAATCAAAATGAACAGACTCTGTATCTTCAGTGTTACCTGCGAATCTAGGGTCATCCTATCATTACCAAAGAACCATGGGGACTAAGAATTTTGTTGATAAAGTACTTGCTCTGTTCAGTAACCTTCAAGTAGCATTTTAAGTTAATTTTTGAGTGTTTGTTCTAAAAGCACAAGCCATCTAAAAGTAAGCATGTACCACTTATCACTCAGCAACATGTTCGCACACTAGCTTTACAAAACGTGGTAGCCGGCTTCCAACATGGCCCCAACGATCTTCAAGCTCTTGTGTAGTCTCCTCCCACTGCTGGCCTGTATGAACAATAAATAGAACACTGCAGAAGTGAAAAATCAGGCCATAAAAGACACTCAGGCTTCTACCTTGATGTCTCTTGCATCACTTATTTTGGGGCGGGCTGACCTTTATGCCAAGAGGACATTCAAGCAGCCCTGTGGGGAGGCCACCGTGGGGAAGAACTGAGGCTTCCCTTCAACAAGCAAAAAGAACTTCCCAGTATGTGGCTGAACCACTTTGGAAGGCCAGTTAAAGCTTTAGATGACTGCAAACCTTTAAATGACTGGTTCTCAAGCCAGAACCTTAGAGACAAGTATTCCTTTATCCCTCCTGAGATTTATATTATTCTTTTAAATCACTACATTTTGAGATAATGTTATGTAGCAACAGAAAACTAAAGTTTATTCTCATATTAATAAGTTCCTTTTTAAAATCACAACCTCTATTAACTTAGGACATTTTAAAAAGTAGTTATTAGGTCACATAAAATAGGCAGCCTCAAATTATAGAATCAGGTAGGCTTGGAGAATAGTGCTTTGAAAACAGATTTCCAGTAAAATGCCAGTTGCCATTTTAAAAAAATGTTGCTAGGACTCCTCATTCAGGTGAACTCTTGACTAAATCTGGTGGTAACACTTATGGAACTGTGGTTTACAATATGGAAGTTAGTTACATATTTATTTTTATTCCAAAAAGACAGACATTTTAACTTTAAAGAAAGTACTATGTTTCATTTTTTTCCTCAGGAGAAAAATCTGTCAGGAAACTTTAAAACTTTTTTAAGATTTTTTTTCTTTTTTAAGATTTAAAAAAATCTGTCAGGAGACACACTGTTAACATCATTAAATGACCTTACTACCCAAGGCAATCTATAAAGTCAATGCAATCCCTATCATAATACCAATGGCATTTTTTACAGAACTAAAGCAAATAATTTTAAAGTTTGTATGGAAACACAAAAGATCTTGAATAGCCAAAACAGTCTTGGGAAAGAACTGAGCTAGAGGAATCATGCTCCCTGACTTTATACTACACTACAAAGATACAGTCATCAAAACAGTATGTTACTGGTATAAAACAGTCACCTAGATCAACGGAACGGAACTGAGAGCCCAGAAATAAACCTATGCATTTATAGTCAATTAATCTATAACAAAAGAAGCAATAATATACAATGGAGAAAAGACAGTCTTTTCAAGAAGTGGTGTTTGGGAAACTGGACAGTTATACGGAAAAGAAAAAAAAATTAGGACATTCTCTTAACACCATATATAAAAATAAACTCAAAATGGGTTAAAGACCTAAATGTAAGACTGGAAACCATAAAACTCCTAGAGAGAACCTAGGCAGGACATTCTTTGACATAAACTATAGAAATATTTTTTTCCATCTGTCTCCAAAAGCAAAAGAAACAAAAGCAAAAATAAACAAATGGGACCTAATGAAACTGAAAAGCTTTTGCACAGCAAAGGAAACCATCCACAAAATGAAGACAAACTATGGACTGGGAGAAATTATTTGTAAACGATATGCCTGATAAGGAGTTAACATCCAACACATATAAACAGCTCTTATGACATCAAGAAAAAACAACACAGTTAAAAATGGGCAGAAGAACTGAATAGACATTTTTCCAAAAAGGAAATGCAGATGGGCGACAGGCACATGAAAAGATGTTCAACACTGCTAATCATCAAGGAAATGATCAAAACCACAATATCACTTATCACTTCACTCCTGTAAAAATCACTTTCATCAAAAATAACACAAATAATAAACACTGGTGAGGATATGGAGAAAAGGGAACCCTTGTTCACTGTTGGTGGGAATGTAAATTTGTGCAGCCACTATGGACAACAGAATGGAGGGTTCTCAAGAAACTAAAAATAGAACTACCATCAGTTCAGTTCAGTTCAGTTCAGTCGCTCCATATGACCCAGCAATTCCACTCCTGAGTATATATCTTCAAGAAACAAAACATTAATTCAAAAAGATACATGTACCCCAATGTTCATAACAGCAGTTACAATTGCCAAGATATGGAAGCAACCCAAGTATTCATCAACAGGTGAATGGTTAAAGAAGAAAGAAAAGTGTTATTTGCTCAGTCATGTCTGACTATTTGTGACCCCATGGACTGTAACCTGAAAGGTTCTTCTGTCCATGGAATTCTCCAGGCAAGAATATTAAAGTGAGTAGCCATTATCTTCTTCAGGGGATCTTTCCCATCTAGGAATCGAACCCATGTCTCCTGCATTATAGAAAGACTTTCTACCACCTGAGTCACTAGGAACACCCTGGTTAAAGATGTGGTGTGTATACACACACACACACACACACACACACACACACACAATGGGTATTACTCAGCCATAAAAAAGAATGAAATTTTACCATTTGCAGCAACATGGATGGATTTGGAGGGTGTTGGGCTAAGTGAAACAAGTCACAGAAAGGCAGCACTATATAGCACTTACATGTGGAATCTATAAAACACAACAAACTAATGACCACAGCAAAAAAGAAGTCAACTCACAGATAATAGAGAACTAATGGTTACAAGTCGGCAGAGGAGGAGGGGAGTGGCAATACAGGCAGAGGCAGGAAATTTAAGAGGTACATGCTAGTATGTATGGCATAATCAACAAGGATTTATTGTACAATATGTAGAATATATTAAATATTTTTAAATAACTATAAATGGAATATAACTTTTAAAAACTGTGATTCACTATATCATGCACCTGTAACTTATGTAATGTTGTACATCAACACTACTTCAATAAAAAAATAGAAATAAATACAAAAAAATTGAGACACATTGTAAGACATGGTAAGCATGTATGAAAAGCCACTGGGTCAAGTGATAATTCATCATCATGCTGAATATAAGCAAAAAGTCTAACTACAGACTGGGGTGGCATCTGTGGTATAAAAATATGCAAAATTCCAGGGAATTCCCTGGCAGTCCAGTCATTAGGACTCTGTACTTCTACCGCGAGGGGCATGGTTTGATCGCTGCTTGGGGAACTAAGATGCTGCATGCTATGCAATGCAGCCAAAAAATGAATAAATAAAACCAAAATAACCAAAATTCCAGCCATCTGGAAAATATAATTGATGGCAGTAACACATATCTTGAGAGTTTAAGGTAGCTTGGCTGATATTTCACAGTACCTTTCATAATATAACAGAACAAACAAAACCAACTGGAAATGTAAGTGTACAGTGGAGTTTCCACGTATAATGGAGTTTATGTATATAATGCAAAGGACCAAGCCTGGTGTGCTTTTGTAGTTTTTCAGACTACAGTCAGCTGTCACTTTTAAATGATAACAGTTTATCTGCACTGCTTCTATTATGCTGCTTAATTTTATAGTAAGACACAGAAAAGAAACTTCTTGCTTGGGTGAAGGCTCTTTTATGAAATAAAAATATTCATCCAAAGTGCTCTTATTTTCAAATTGACGTTGTACCCCAGAACTTTCGATCAACAGTAATCTGACCCCTGACTGAGCACCAAGTTATTGTTCTGATAAACCTAGTATCACCAGTCAAGTAAATTAGTTTTCGGAAAACAGCAGTACCAAACTAAATAAGTCTATTCAGCTAAATTTGTTGTTCATGAACACAGAACACTGGCAGTTTAAACACTGAGCGCGTCACACACATCTATGCCGGTACATAACCTCACCTAGCTGAGATGCACAGTGTATTCTATAGAACAAGAGCAGGGAATTCTTTTCCTGCCTCTCCATGTAAAACTCCATACAAGAGGAGACTTTCTCATTACCTCAGAAGGAGAGAGGCTGGAAATGTCTTCTGCAGGATGGAAATATAAAGCCGCAGCTCAAACAAGGAAACTGACGAGAGGAAGCAGCAGAGGAGACAGCAGACTGGTACAAGTTTACTATGTAGCTTCTGTGGTGGTGGTGTTTAGCTGCTAAGTAGTGTCCAGCTTTTTTGCGACCCCATGGACTGTAGCCTACCAGGCTCCTCTGTTTGTGGGATTTCCCAGGCACAAATACTGGAGTGGGTTGCCATTTTCTTCTCCAGGGGATCTCCTGAACCAGGGATAGAATCCATGTTTCCTATATTAGCAGGCAGATTCTTTATCACTGAGCTACTAGGGAGGCACCATAAAGGGTTTTAACTGGTTTTAAATTGAGATTTATCTCTACTCAAAGGTTTATCCTAAAGCTAATGTACCATATTAACAAAAAGGTATTTTATTTATAAAATTAACATTATTAACATAAAGACATTTTTGAAGAAAACTGACATCTAATTCAAGTATGATCACGATTAACTTTAAAAACACAATACGAAGACAAAACTAAGTGCACCTTTTAACTTGCAATTGAGGCTTTATCTCCCAACTCTTTCACCAATAAAATTCTAAGGTTTCTCAGGCCCTTAATCCAGTATCTCCCCAATTTTGCCCACCAATCAGAAGGGAGAAGATTTTATGGTGCCCAAGGACAGGGTTAAGTAACACTGAATCAGGTGAGGAAGTCATTCTCCCTTCCTTCTTTTTCAGCTCCTCTGACTACTTCAAGATGTCTCAGACACCTGTTTTTTATTTATGGTGGTTACTTCAAGTTTCCTTTAAAAATTATGTTAATAATTCCACTGATAAATATGAAGTAAGTATACAGAAAGCATTTACTGGAAGGGATGATGCTGAAGCTCCAACACTCTGGCCTTTTGATGCAAACAACTGACTCATCGGAAAAGACTCGGATGCTGGGAAAGCCTGAAGGCAAAAGAAGGGAGTGGCAGAGGATGAGACGGTTAGTAGCTATCACTGACTCAACAGACATGAATTTGAGCAAACTCCAGGAGATAGTGGAAGACAAAGAAGCCTGGCGTGCTGCTGTCCTTGGGGTCACAAAGAGTCAGACAGACTTAACAACGGAACAACACAACAAATACAGGATGTATGCAGACATGGGTCAAAAGTTTGAAGATGATATTAAGAATGATTTAATCAAGTTCGAGAAATACCACACTTATCCATTTGGTCAACAAATACAAGTGCTTACCATGAGCATGCCATTGGTTTTGCCATCATGAAGGATAGAAAAAAATGTTCAAAGAAATGTAAATCTGAAAGTCAGAAAGAAGGCAAAAAAGATTCACAAAGCGGCGCTTGAGCTAGAACTTAATAGTTATGATTTACACATGTAGAAACAGGGAGAAATTCAAAGAGAACAAAGACATAATAATACAGGCCTGAGTGGTGGGTGACATGTCCCAAATCTTGATTGTGGTGGTGGTTCCATGAGTGTGAATGTAATGTACACATAAAAGAAGTGCACGTTATTACATGTAAATTTCTCCTTGGTGAGTGAGATACTGTATCTTTGACCTATGCAATGAACAGTCATTGAGGCTTCAGGCTTGGATATCTTGGGGAAGGGGAGTAAACACAATGCAAGAAGATAGTGAAGTCACTCAGTCGTGTCCGACTCTTTGTGACCCCATGGACAGTAGCCAACCAGGCTCCTCCATTCATGGGATTCTCGAGGCAAGAGTACTGGAGTGGGTTGCCATTTCCTTCTCCAGGGGATCTTCCCCACCTAGGGATCAAACCCGGGTCTCCCACATTGTAAGCAGACGCTTTACTGTCTAAGCCATCAGGGAAGTCACAATACAAAAAGGGAAATCCCAATTTGGTGAAGGAGATCAAAAGTACTCACTTGCATATAATACATTTTCAATAAAAGCTGTACACAAAAATAGCAGTCCATACTNCTAGGGATCAAACCCAGGTCTCCCACATTGTAAGCAGACGCTTTACTGTCTAAGCCATCAGGGAAGTCACAATACAAAAAGGGAAATCCCAATTTGGTGAAGGAGATCAAAAGTACTCACTTGCATATAATACATTTTCAATAAAAGCTGTACACAAAAATAGCAGTCCATACTTCAAGAGTACATAAACCAAGAACTTGCAGATGTAAAGGCTGGATTTAGAAAAGGCAGAAGAACCAGAGATCAAATTGCCAGCATCTGCTGGATCACAGAAAAAGCAAGAGAATTCCACAAAAACTTCTGCTTCATTGATTACTAAAGCTTTTGACTGTGTGGATCACAACGAACTGTAGAAAATTCTTAAGGAGATGGGAATACCAGACCGCCTTACCAACCTGCTGAGAAATCTGTATGCAGGTCAAGAAGCAACAGTCAGAACCGGATATGGAACAACAGACTTGTTCCAAATCGGGAAAGGAGCATATCAAGGCTGTATTTTGTCACCATACTTATTTAATTTACATGCAAAGTACATCATGAGCAATGCCGGGCTGGATGAATCACAAGCTGGATCAAGATTGTGGGGAGAAATATCAATAACCTCAGATAAGCAGATGACATCACCCTAATGACAGAAAGCAAAGAGGAACTAAAAATAAAAAGCCTCTTGACAAAGGTAAAAGACAAAAAGTGCAAAAGCTGGCTTAAAACTCAACATTCAAAAAATTAAGATTATGGCATCTGGTCCCATCACTTCATGGCAAACAGATGGGGAAAAAGTGGAAACAGTGATAGACTTTATTTTCTTGATCTCTAAAATCACTGTGGACAGTGACTGCAGCCACAAAATTAAAAGATGCTTGCTCCTTCAAAGAATATCTATGAAAAATCTAGATAATGCATTAAAAAGCAGAGACATCATTTTGCCAACAAAGGTCCGTCTAGTCAAAGCTCCAGTTTTTCCAGTAGTCACGTATGGATGTGAGAGTTGGACCACAGAAGGCTGAATGCTGAAGAACTGATCTTTCAAACTATGGTGCTAGAGAAGACTCTTGAATCTCTTGGACTGCACGGAGATCAAACCAGTCAATAGTAAAGGAAATCAGTCCTGAATATTCATTGGAAGGACTAATGCTGAAGCTGAAGCTCCAATACTTTGGCCACCTGATGCGAAGAGCTGATTCACTGGAAAAGACCCTGATGCTGGGAAAGACTGAAGGCAGGAAAAGAAGGGGGCAACAGAGGATGGGATGGTTGGATGGCATCACTGACTCAATGGACATGAGTTTGAGCAACTTCTGGGACATACTGAAGGACAGGGAAGCCTGTTGTGCTACAGTGCAGTCCTCGAGGTCACAAAGAGACAGACTTGACTGAGGGAGTGAACAACAACTACTACTTCGAGCTTCTTCTCAGAGAGAGAACTTACAAAAATTTTGGCCTGCCTATTAAATGCACTCTCATCCCCTCAAACAAAAGAGCACATTAACATATTAACAGTATTCACCCCTAACAAACTAACAAAGAATAGACAGAAACAGCCATACTAGTTGTGTGCTACTGACACCTGACAGAATTTAGCAAAATAATTGGAGATTGTATTCAACACTTACATCTTGTTCCTAAGCAATTCAGAAATAACTGTCTTGGAATTTACATTGTAACCTTTAACTTTTTCCAGAGATCTAGCTCTTAAAATTATTCAGTTATTAAGTACATTTCACGTGGGTTTTGTCACATTTCATAGTTTTTAAGAATACGTACTGGAAAGGGTAATCATAGTAAAAACAACGCCATTATCAACAAGTCTTTGTCAAAACTTTAGAATGCCACTCTTAATAAGATCAATAACTTAACCATAAAATCAAATTCCAAAATGAGGTAATTATAGAGAAGCATCAAGAGGCCAGAAAGAAGATGCCCTTCTGTCATAAATTAATGCACGAAAGCTCACAGTAACCTATGTGAACCCTTGTTACAATACTAAGGCAAATAGAAGTCTTTTGGTCTAGCGAGTTGGCACTTGACCTTCATGCTTCGCAAGCTAGGCTGAAGGCCACAGAAGCATATAATGTAGGAAATTTTAGAGATGAAAGGGGACTCTACTCAACGACAGTAATTTTCAAATGGGTATTCTATGCAATTATACTCCAGGAGATGTAAACGTGTGGGCCATGCCAAAAGTCGCCCTCTGGCCACCTAAGTTTGAGAAATGCTTCGATAACATTTCCCTGGAAGCTTCCACTCTGGAAGTTTATGTGTGTATTAGTACAGTAGGGCTAGAAGTCTTGTGGTTAAACGCAAATGAAAAGTTAAGCCTGATTTAAACCGATGTTCTTCCATACTGAGCTTGCCTGCTGGCTCGTAAGGTAAAGAATCTGCCTGCAATGCAGAAGAAACAGGTTTGATCCATGGGGTGGGAAGATCCTCTGGAGGAGCGCAGGGCAATCCACTCCAGTATTCTTGCCTAGAGAATCCCTAAGGACAGAGGAGCCTGGTGGGCCACAGTCCAAGGGGTTGCAAAGATTCCAACACGACTGAGCAGCTAAGTACAGGACATGCACGCTCCCATATTATTTGCTACAGAACTCTGTTTGGAGGCAGTAAGAGTATTAATGGATTCAGAAGATTGTTAAGGGAAAACAGTTTGGAAAACTCTGATTCTATGAAATTCTCTTAGATGACAAAACTGAGGCCTACAGAGATAACACCTGGTCAGCAGAACAAAGGTCTTGAATGAAATCTCTCCTTCCCAGGCCACAGAGTTCTTTCCCGTAGTTTAACTACCAAATAAGACTTCTTTGACTGCATATACTCAAACATTTAATTCTGTCTGCTCCCAATGCGGGAGATCAAACCGAGTTCGATCCCTCGGTCGGGAAGATCCGTGGAGAAGGAAATGGCAACCCACTCCAGTACTCTTGCCTGGAAAATTCCATGGATTGAGGAGCCTGATAGGCTACAGTCCACGGGGTCGCTGCGAGTTGGACATGACTGAGCGACTTCATTCACTTTATATTTACATTTTGGTTACGCTATTACATTTCCAACCCACTCCACTACTCTTCCTGGCAAATCCCATGGACTGAGGAGCCTGGTAGGCTGCAGTCCTTGGGGTCGCTAAGAGTCAGACACGACTGAGGGACTTCTCTTTCACTTTTCACTTTCGTGCACTGGAGAAGGAAATGGCAATCCACTCCAGTGCTCTTGCCTGAAGAATCCCAGGGATGGGGGGAGCCTGGTGGGCTGCCGTCTGTGGGGTCGCACAGAGTTGCACACGACTGAAACGACTTAGCAGCAGCAGCAGCAGCATTACATTTCCAGGTCTGTGTATTAAGTTAGATATTTTTACTTACAGTCTAGTCTCTGGCTCCTAATAATCAGGGTCACCAGGAGATCTGCTATTGTCTACTAAATTCTGGGGAATGATTTAGTTCTGAGCAGCTGAAAGTAATCATTTTAAAAGAAAGCATTCGTACTACAACTGGTTTTAATTTACTCTAGTTGTAACTTCTGTCAGCTCAAGGAAATCGCCGTTGTTTATCAGGTGAACAGTCCGCACATAAAACTGACATGTAATCCACAGTAAAACACAAGACATAATGTCTACATCCAGACAGCCAACAACATCAAAACTGAGGGATCTTTGTCTTTCTACAGTTCAGGGCTTACTTGTCAGGCAAAAACTTCAGTTTCCTATCTTTTTTGTATTTATTTTAAAAAATGTTTTGACTGCCTTACAGTCTCCAAATCAGATCTTTCCCATCTTTCTTTCTCAAACCCTGGAACTCTGGAAGTGTAGGAATAACCAAAACACAATGTACTTGGCTTTAAAAGAGCAGTTGTGCGCTACTCCCCTTCCCTCCCCTGGGTAGGCGAGAATGAAGGAAAACTAACAAGTGACTATTGTTATGGTGCAACTTTAAAAGGCTTGGGAATCAAAGGTGATGCCTGTTAACAACTTCCTTATGACTAATGTGACTTCCTCTAATAAACTTCTACACTCCTTTCCAGCCCCCACCCCCCACATGGACTATTAACCAGGGCGGGCATTCTCGTCTCTTCAATCATGAACCCCTCTTAGACGCAGAGACAGTATGATGATGCCTCGATTCCAACAAAGAAGTGCGTCCGCGCGATCTGCTCACACAGGTGCGACCGCCGCCCCAACCCCGCGTACCGCGCGCCCCCTGCGCCGGAGGCTCGGCCCGGCCGCCCGCCGCGCCGGCCCCGCCTCCGGCCCCCGGGGCCCCGGCCGCCCTCGCGCCGCCGCCGCCGCCCGGCCCCGGCCCGCCAGTCCCGCCTTCCTGGAAACCACGGGGCGGGCGGCGGCGGGTTTCGCGGCTTCCAGGCGGGGCTCGGGCGGCAACACCCCCGACGCTACCGCAGGCGGACCCACCGGGCGTCCCAGCGGCTCAGGGACGGCCCGGGCCGAGGAGGCCGCTCCCGGCCAGAGGCCGCGGCCTCGCAGCCGCGCTGAGGGAGGCGGGGCGGGGACGCTGTTACCTGCCGGGGGCTCGGCCGCTCCTGCCGGCGCCGCTCTCCTGGCAACCGCGGAGCGACACGGAGGTCGGGAGCCGGACGGCCTAGTGACAGCTCCCAGTGTGCACCGCGCCCGCGCCCACGCCGGCGTCGACGTCCGCGGCCCTCCATCCCCGCCCCCGGTCCGTTCCTCGCCTCCCGGCGCTCGCTGTCGCCGCAGCGCCCTCAAGCGGACTGTCGCGGAAGCGGCCCATCGCCACCAATGAACGGAGTAGACCTGTAGCCGGTGTTTTCCATTCGCCGATGCCAGCCTCATCAGGATGGATGGAGAAATGGAAGGGATGCTAGGAGTTGAAAATAGCTTTTAAATATTCTTCAAGTAATGATTTAAGTGTTTATTTAAATTGTTTAACTGATTCCTCAATATGTCATGTAAGGAACTCCAAACCTAGAGAGGTTAAAAGACTTGGGAAGTTAGAAAACAAATAGTTGCCATCACATTATAGGAGCTATTCTGATTGCAGAACTCGAGAATCACGTAGCTACAAGGAGAATCACACCCTGGTGCCTACAGTGTAGGGTCAAAATGGTTTCTTTTGCAAATGTGTGACTATATATCAAATATAACTTTCTTAAAAATAATCAAACATCAATTGTGAAGAGAATGCTGCATTAAGAATGTTACATAGGGAATTCCCAGGTGGTACAGTGCCTAGGATTCTGCACTTTTACTGCCACGATCCAAGTTCAAGCCCTGGTCTGGGAACTAAGATCCTGCAAGAGGCCCAGTGCACAAAGAAAAAAAAAAAGAAAGAAAGAAAAGAAAAAGAAAGAATGTTACATATTTCAATATATGTTACTACTTGAGCACTTAATAGCCTTGAACATTAAAGGTGGAAGATAGGAGGAGCCAAAATAGTGGAGAAAAATGATAAATTAGTATAGCATATATATATAAGGGAGAGAAAAGAGTTTTGTTTAAGCCAAATTGATGACCATAACCTCGGAGGGACAGATTCAAGAAGCACTTGAATTATATTCCCCTGGACTACAAAATGGGGGTGGGTTATAAAGGCAGAAGTCCCCCAAATCTTAAGATATTTGTCAATAATTAGGATTGGAGCTGGCAAGAAGGGTGCTTGTTATGTAAGGGTTGACTGAAGTCTGAAATGGTTACATAGTTACAAGAGGAGAGCTTGAGACTATAAAGTTGCAACTGGCAGCTGCTAGCAGCACGGCTCACGTGCCCTTGGATGTGATACAGTTCAGAAAATTCCTCAGTAATCCAAGCACATGTCTGAGACCATGTCCATGGCGGCCACCTGGCTCCCTTTGGAATGTCTGAACCACAAATCCTCAATTTTTTAATGCATTTTTTACTTTAATGGTTGAAGTAGATGTATGATGCTTTTTTTTCTTTTTTTGGCTATACCAGTTAGCTATACCAGTTAGCAATCTTAGTTCCCTGACCAGGGATTGAACCTGTGCTCACTGCAGTGGAAGCACAGTCTTAATGACTGGATTGCCAGGGATATCCCCAGTGCATATTTAATAGGCCACAAATAGGCTGTTTTAGTTAGCCTAAAGTTCCAGTTAAATCATGTATAAGCCAGCATGTTTCTTATTATGTGAAATTTTGTTCCATCAAAACATCATCTTTCGTCACCATTGAGATGAAATAGCAGTAAACTTTTAACTGTGCTGTTACCTTCATCCATGATTTTGAATTATTCTGATGGATACAGGAATTTGTGAAGCAAAACAATAAACTTTAATAACTCCAAATAAACAATAAATTTTAATAACTGCAAATATGGATTTTAGAAAAAAATGTCAAACTAGTATCAGAATATGACTTTATTATTTGCTTAAAAATATTCAAATTAACATGTTCAGTGTGTAATAATTATGACTTCAAAATGATAAAATGGAAAATTGATAAGCATAATATTTTCTACATCATTGTTTCTGGTTTTTTTTTTTCTGTTTCTTTTTTTTTTTTTAAGCCTCTTGTTTTAAAATAATTATTATAATTCTATCTTGGCCTTACATTTTAATATTTTCCCATAATGAGTACTTACATTTGGAGAAGGAAATGGCAACCCACTCCAGTGTTCTTGCCTGGAGAATCCCAGGGACAGGGGAGCCTGGTGGGCTGCCGTCTATGGGGTCGCACAGAGTCGGACACGACTGAAGTGACTTAGCAGCAGCAAGTACTTACATTATACTAGATCCTTTACTGGGTCAAACGTTCCAAAATCCTCTTCCAGTAGTGAGACAGGCCTGGGACCCGGCACCCTGTGCTGCAGTGCTGCAGTGTTTGCACCTGGACACAGCTCTCCTCCAGCAACAAAATACAAACAAACTATATGGGCCTAAAAGTAGCTGTGTGCACCTGCAGTTAGGGCAAATTCTGGACAAAAGATACAAAGAGACCAAAAAGTGTGAGACCACTCCCTCTTCCTGCAACAGGGGGAATACAGCCTTGCCTGGATTTCTTGTCTGGCCTCAGGTCAATTCCTATTCAGTAAGGATGCCAAGAACCTTGGCCAGTAACAGTAACAATGAAATTACAGATTTCCCTGAGTCAGTTTTTACTTTTGCAAAAGTGAAGAGTAGAAATGTACATATAGAGTCCTTCTCATCTTCTTTTCAAAAGTTATAGGAATGCTTTGGAGAGAGTGTAGAGAAAAGAGAACTCTTGCATTCTTGGAGGGAATACAAACTGATACAATCACCACAGAGAACAGTATGAAAGTTCCTTAAAAAACAAAAAACTACCAAATGACCTAGCAATCCCACTATTTACAAAAGCCAGAACACAGAAGCAATCTAAATGTCCATCTACATATGAATGGATAAAGATGTAGTATACATATATGTCGGAATATTGCTCAACCATAAACAGGAATGAAAGTGGGTCATTTGTAGTGATCTGGATGAACCTAAAGTCTGTCAAATAGCGTGGAGAGAGCCAGACATAAAGAACAAACTTGTGGATATATACATATATATAGATAGATAGATAGATATGTGTGTGTGTGTATATATATATATGTATATATATAATGTAAGTGCTTCCCTGGTAGCTCAGTTGGCAAAGAATCTGCCTGCAATGCAGGAGACCCTGGTTCGATTCCTGGGTCAGGAAGATCCCCTGGAGAAGGGATAGGCTACCTAATTCCGGTATTCTTGGGTTTCCCTGGTGGCTCAAATGGTAAAGAATCTGCCTGCAATGTGGTAGACCTGGGTTCGATCCCTGGGTTGGGAAGATACCCTGGAGGAGGGCATGGCAACCTACTCCAGTGTTCTTACCTGGAGAATCCTCATGGACAGTAGAGCCTGGTGGGCTACAGTCGATGGGGTCACAAAGAGATGGACATAGCTGAGCGACTAAGCACAGTGCAGCATATATTATGTAAATGTGACTCTCTCTCTCTCTCTCTATATATATATATATATATGTATGTATGTAT
>SJXQ01011150.1:0-66408 GCA_006408695.1 Aepyceros melampus | reverse complement strand
ATCTAGGTTGGTCATAACTTTTCTTCCAAGGAGTAAGCGCCTTTTAATTTCATGGCTGCAGTCACCATCTGCAGTGATTTTGGAGCCCAAAAAAATAAAGTCTGACACTGTTTCCACTGTTTCCCCATCTATTTCCCATGAAGTGATGGGACCAGATGCCGTGATCTTCGTTTTCTGAATGTTGAGTTTTAAGTGAACTTTTTCACTCTCCTCTTTCACTTTCATCAAGAGGCTTTTTAATTCCTCTTCACTTTCTGCCATAAGGGTGGTGTCATCTGCATATCTGAGGTTATTGATATTTCTCCCAGCAATCTTGATTCCAGCTTGGGTTTCTTCCAGTCCAGCATTTCTCATGATGTACTCTGCATAGAAGTTAAATAAGCAGGGTGACAATATACAGCTTTGACGTACTCCTTTTCCTATTTGGAACCAGTCTGTTGTTCCATGTCCAGTTCTAACTGTTGCTTCCTGATCTGCATACAGGTTTCTCAAGAGGCAGGTTAGGTGGTCTGGTATTCCCATCTCTTTCAGAATTTTGCACAGTTTATTGTGATCCACACAGTCACAGGCTTTGGCATAGTCAGTAAAGCAGAAATAGATGTTTTTCTGGAACTCTCTTGCTTTTTCGATGATCCAGCAGATGTTGGCAATTTGATCTCCGGTTCCTCTGCCTTTTCTAAAACCAGCTTGAACATCAGGAAGTTCACGGTTATTGTATTGCTGAAGCCTAGCTTGGAGAATTGTGGAGAGAACTAAAACTAGCTCTTGGTAAGCATAAAATTCAACTGGTGAGAGTAGAAATGTGAGGGTATTAAGAGCACAGCCTGTCAACCATGACATTCAGTGTGCTGTAGAGATCAATCACTATGTTTTCTAGAGAGAGTATAAGGGCATTGATTAATCTGGAGAGTTTATTTATCCAGTTTATTTCTTTCTAGTCTTTTTCCTTGGCATACTTTTTCAGAGAGGAGAATTTAGTTAATTCAGTCTTGTATTGTGCTTTTGGCTTAATATTATATGATAAGCACTTACCATAAACATGATTTTGAAGGATTCTCTGATAATCTACTATGTAGTACATCGTGTGGTATAACTTTCTCCATTTCTCACCTGTTTGGAGCCATTTAAATTGTTTATAACAATTTTGTATTGAACATCTTTTATTTTTAAAATTTTTTCCTAACTTGGTTATTTCCCTAGCATAAAGTTTAAATATTAAGAAATTGCTTCTTCCAAAAGTATGAGTGTTTTCAATGATTTTCAAATACACGTGTTGTTGATATATCTGATTCACATACAATTGTTCATCCTTTTCTCCCCAAACGCAGATATTAGAGAGAACCCAGTGCCTGAGATATATGTATTGAGTCCTCAGTGGATGTTTGTTGAATGTACACAATGCTCTTTTTCACTAGACCCTAGCATTTTGTGTTTGTTTTAAATAGGCAAAGCCATTTCAGTTTAATTTAGTTCAGTCCAGTCGCTCAGTCGTGTCTGACTCTTTGCGACCCCATGATTCGCAGCACGCCAGGCCTCCCTTTCCATCACCAGCTCCGGGAGATCACTCAGCCTCACGGCCATCGAGTCGGTGATGCCATCCAGCCATCTCATCCTCTGTCGTCCCCTTCTCCTCCTGCCCACAATCCCTCCCAGCATCAGAGTCTTTTCCAGTGAGTCAACTCTTCGCATGAGGTGGCCAAAGTACTGGAGTTTCAGCTTAGACAGGGTTTATTTCCTCTTTTGTAATTGGTTTCACGAGTCTCTTACACATACATCGCTTTCCTCCTCTCACCCCCTGTTCTTTCCTACTCTTCCCAGTTCTTTTCTCCCTGTTCTCTTATACATTGTGTAACAGGCCTCATCTACCAGCTTTCTTTGCCAGTTCCTTTTTTGAAATTAATTCAATCAGTAGTGCTAAGTCCTGTGAAAAAATAGCAGTTAACAAAACTGTGGCCCTGTTTTGTGAATCATATAGTCCAAATTTAAACATATTTTGTCATATGTTTGTCTTCTTTAATCAACAGGTTGTAGGTAAATGTGTTTGGCTGATAAAAGGTATTCATTGAATTGTTTTATTGGTCATTCTAGAGAGACAAATGAGAAGATTGCCAAAGATTATAGATATTAATGTAAGGGTATTGTTTTACTAATATCACATTGCTGGTTCATAGAGTATCAGCATTGGAAGGAACTTCCAAAGGTTTTTTAGCCGACAATCAAAGGTTTTTTATCCGACAATCCATTAGTATTTTAATCTCCTTTTATTCAACAAATATTTATAGATTGTGTGCACAATGCCAGGCATTGTGCTAAAGACTGGGGGAGCAAAAGGAACAAGACTCATAAAGTTGCCGCATTCATAGAGTTAATGCCTAGTCATAAAGCCTTCCATAACTTAGGGTTCGTTGACTGCAAAGTATACCTAATTATAAAAGAAAACATTTGTTAAACATTCATTTGTGACACACTTAGCCAAGCCTTTTGTGTGTATTAGTGTACTGAGTTCACACAACATTTCTTTTTGATAAACATGATTATTTTCATTTTACATGTAAGAAAGCTGAGGTAATTAACTTGCCCTGGATTAACATCTTACATTGGAATCCCAGGTCTGTTTGACTCCCTTGTGCTTTTCACCAGCATATTGTGTCTTCTGACTCCAAGTCCAGTACTCTCCTTTTACTCTTTTGTGTGCCTTACATATACATCAAGATGGTGTTCAGCCTTTGTGTTGACTGCCTTCAATAATGTAATACTTGCTCTCCCCCAAGGTAGGTCTCTAATCTTTGGATATCTAATAGAAAGAACTGGTTTATGCCATGACTGAAAAAACAAAATCTGTCTCCCTGGAATTTTTATTTGGGCCTTAGATGTGTTCTTGAGATCACACAAACTGTCAGCCCTTCAGATATTTAAAGCAAACTTTCACTTTTTCTGTGGGATTTCCTGGTGTCTCAGACTGTAAAGAGTGTGCCTGCAATGCAGGAGACTTGAATTTGATTCCTGAGTCAAGAAGATTCCCTGGAAATGGAAATGGTTACCCATCCAGTATTCTTGCCTGGAGAATTCCATGGACAGAGGAGCCTGGCTAGCTATAGACGATGGGGTCTTAAAGAGTGGGACATGACTGAGTGACAAGCACAAAATATACATTAAAGAAAAAAATCACCTTTTTTACTCCACAAATTGTTCTCTACTGAAATCCCTTGATTTCAGATGTCTTTATTGTCCCAGTGACTACTGTGAACAAGTTTTAGATTGCTTGCAGTTTTGTTGTGTTTTTTTGTTTTTTGTTTTTTGTTTTTTTACTGTGAAATCAGAAATTGCTTTGTTATCGCTGGATGTAGAGAAAAGAGAACACTCTTCACCTAAAGTGGTAAAGGCAAGAATTAGCTCCCCATCTCACTCCTGTTTCTTAGAGACTGTCATTTATTTAATAGTTGTTTTATTCGAAGCAAAATTGTTTATTTATCTGAAATATTTACAGCCCAGGAAAGAACCACCTTTTTCTTACACTACATGGAACATATAATTATGCATTTAAGTATTAGAAATTAATCAACATAAATACATCTGCATTGGAATAAGAAGATTGGTTGGTTTCAGAAAAAGATTTAGAAACTTGGTTGAAAATCATAAAGGAAAGAGGCAAAAACAAGGGGATTAGTTAGGGTATTTAACACCTTGAAAGAGGGAGGACACAGGCATGGCCCTGCTTGGTTTTGGACAGTGGCCACTTTGGAAGCCAGAGGTCACGGCAAATAAGAGGAAGAGAGGGAAGAACTTATATGTGCAGGAGGGCATTCGTACAAAAGGGTAGAGGATGCAGCAGCAACTGGAAATTGATTAATTATGGGTATTAGATGGAATTTGGAGATGTCGGTGTGAGCTCATATAATTTTCATATATGTCGTGAGAGGTAGAAAAATAGGGATATGTGTTGTATATATATGTGTACATGTATAAATATATTCCCCCAGCTATCTCCTCTCAGTCTAGAAGTAGCAAAACCCTGGAAGCAATGAATATCCCGTGTCTAGAACTGGGTTTCAGAAATACTGTTCTCACCAAAGAAACCAGGGCTTCTCAGAGAAACATCTGATCATAGGGTTAGAGCAGGGAGAGTACGAAATGAGCCTGGAACATCTTGTTATGCTGGAAAGAATGATGAGGACTTGCAGAGAGTCACAGAAGCCAGCTTGAAGAGCCCCTCTGGCCAAATCTAGACATTTTAAACAACAAAATAAACAATGATAGCAATAGATTATAAGTCATTGAATAAAATTGAAAACTATAAGTTTGTGATGATACAAAAAATTGAAAGCTTTGCAAAGAACAGCATTTTTACATAGTTTTTAAGTAGGCGAGTAAGTGTTCGTCACTCAGTCATGCCCGACTCTTTGTGACCCCATGGACTATAGCCCACTAGGCTCCTCTGTCCATGAGATTTCCCAGGCAAGGATACTAGAGTGGGTTGCCAGCCCACAAAAACTTCTTAATTACAGTGGGAAAAAGTAAAATTTTAGTTGAGAAATCTTAGTAGACACCACCTTAATGAAATAAAATGAAGATCAGGACAGGAGAAGGAGATGGCAACCCACTCCAGTGTTCTTGCCTGGAGAATCCCAGGGATGGGGAAGCCTGGTGGGCTGCCGTCTATGGGGTCGCACAGAGTTGGACACGACTGAAGCGACTTAGTAGTAACAGGATAGTTTGATTCAAATTTCGCCTAATAAGATGCATTGGGAAGAACACAGCATCATGTCTGTGATATTCCTGACAAAAATGAATTTCATCTTGAGGAAACATCAGGCAAAACTAATTCAGAATGAGGGACATTCTGGCCTGTAATATCAGGAACATGAAAGTGAAAGTTATGACAGCTAAGACAACTAAAGGCAGTCATGATTCTGAACTTGATCCTTTGCTAGGGTGTTATTCAGATCTTTCAGTTCAGTTCAGTCTCTCAGTTGTATTCGACTCTTTGAGACCCCGTGGACACTAGCAAGCCAGGCTTCCATCACCAACTCCCTGAGCATACTCAAACTCATGTCCATTGAGTCGGTGATGCCATCCAACCATCTCATCTCTGTCATCCTCTTCTCCTCCCTCCTTCAATCTTTCCCAGCATCAGAGTCTTTTCCAGTGAGTCAGTTCTTTGCATCAGTTGGCCAAAATATTGGAGTTTCAGCTTCAGCATCAGTCCTTCCAGTGAATTTTCAGGACTGATTTCCTTTAGGATGGACAGTCTTTTCCAACACCATAGTTCAAAAGCATCAGTTTGTTCTTTATAGTCCAACTCTCACATCCATAAATGACTACTGGAAAAACCATAGCTTTGACTAGATGGACCTTTGTTGGCAAGGTAATGTCTCTGCCTTTTAATATGCTGTCTAGGTTGGTCATAGCTTTTCTTCCAAGGAGCAAACGTCTTTTAATTTCATGGCTGTAGTCACCATCTACAGTGATTTTGAAGCCCCCCAAAATAAAGTCAGTCGCTGTTTCCATTGTTTCCCATCTGTTTGCCATGACATGATGGGACTGGATGCCATGGTCTTAGTTTTCTGAATGTTGAGTTTTAAGTGAACTTTTTCACTGTCCTCTTTCACTTTCATCAAGAGGCTCTTTAGTTCTTCTTCACTTTCTGCCATAAGGGTGGTGTCATCTGCATATATGAGGTTATTGATATTTTTTCTAGCAATCTTAATTCCACCCTATGCTTCATCCAGCCCAGTGTTTCTAGTGATGTACTCTGCATATAAGTTAAATAAGCTGGGTGACAATATACAGCCCTTACATACTGCTTTCCCAGTTTGGAACCAGTCTGTTATTCCATGTCTGTGTATAAATGTTAATTTCATTATTTGGATGGTTGTATTGTGGCTACTTGCACAGTACACAGTAGGACATACTATAGTATTGAGGGATGGTGGGGTAGCATATGTGTCAAAATGGTTCAAGGGGAGAAAAGTTCCTTTTACTGGACTTGCAGCTTTTTGTAAGCTTTGGACTTTTTCCAAAATTAAAACAACAAAACAGTTTAGATTGGAATGTGGAGAACTTGGAATGTCAAAATTTTTTTAAATGGATTTTGTATTCCACACATTGGGTGTAATGATGAAAGTGCTCTTGAAATATGAGTTTATCAACAATGTGTGGATAGATGAGAGCAAAGAGAGACAAAAGCAGAAGTTGTTGGTGTCAATTGCTTAGTTGTTCATCTGCAGAAACCTGAAACGAGATGGTAGTGCTTGAGGGTGGAAAGAAAGTGATGGATATGAGGCACATATTAAGGAATTTGGAATTTGTTCACTCTTAAAATGAAAAGAAAAATAAACGTGATACTTAATACAAGTAAGATCAAATTCTGGTCAAGAAGCAACAGTTAGAACTGGACATGGAATAACTGACTGGTTCCAAATAGGAAAAAGTATCTGACAAGGCTATGTGTATATTGTCGCCCTGCTTATTTAAATTCTATACAGAGTACCTCATGGGAAATCCTGGGCTGTATGAATCACAAGCTGGAATCTAGATTTCCTAGGGAAATATCAACAGCCTTAGATATGCAGATGATACCACTCTAATGGCAGAAGGTGAAGAAGAACTAAAGAGCCTCTTGATGAGGGTCAAAGAGGAGAGTGAAAAAGCTGGCTTGAAACACAGCATTAAAAAAACTAAGATCCTGGCATCCAGTCCCATCACTTCATGGCAGTCAGAAGGGGAAAAAGTGGAGTGACAGATTTTATTTTGGGGGACTACAAAATCACTGTGGATGGTGACTGCAGCCATGAAATTAAAAGACACTTACTCCTTGGAAGGTGAACCATGACAGATCCGGACAGTATACGAAAAGCAGAGACATCACCTTCCCAACAAAAGTCTTACATAGTCAGAGCTGTGGTTTCTCCAGTAGTCATGTACGAATGTGAGAGCTGGACCATAATAAAGGCTGAGGGCCAAATATTTGATGCTTTTGTGGTGCTGGAGAAGACTCTTGAGAGTCCTGTGGACTACAGGGAGATCAAACCAGTCAATCCTAAAGAAAATCAATCTTGAATATTCACTGGTGGAAGGATTGATGATGAAGCTCCATTGGCCACCTGATGCGAGGAGCTGACTCACTTGAAAAACCCTGATGGTGGGAAAGATTAAGGGCATGAGGACAAGGGGATGGTAGATGATGAGATGATTACATAGTATCACCAACTCAATAGACATGAGTTTGAGCAAAGTCTGGAAGAGTCCTTCCCAGAAGGACAAGGAAGCTTGGTGTGCTACAGTCCATGGTGTCACAAAGAGTGGGACAAGACTTAGCAACTGAACAACAAATTTAGTCTTCAGCTATGACAGTCTTCCCCAGAGTGCTCTGTCTAGAGTTGTCTTTTTTTCTCCAGTGTTTTACCAGATCCCAATATACTGACCTCAGCTACTGTTAAGAGGTGGTGGTAGTTTAGTCGCTAAGTCATGTCCAACTCTTGAGACCCCATGGGCTGTAGCCTGCCAGACTCCTCTGTCCATGGGATTCTCCAGGCAAGAATACTGGAGTGGATTGCCATTTCCTTCTCCAGAGGATCTTCCCGACCCAGGAATCGAACCTAGGTCTCCTGCACTGCAGGCAGATGCTTCACCAACTGAGCTACGAGGGAAACCTGTAAAGAAACTCATTCATATTAATGAGTAGTGGCAGCATGGTACAAATCAAAGAACCTAAGGCTTGGATTCAGGACCTGTATTTTAGCAGTCTGCTCACTTTTCACTAGTAGTGTGACCTTTAGGTAATTTAGCTGATGTTAGTGATTCTTGGTCACCTTATCTATAAAATAGGAGTAATAGCATTTCTTGTTGGAGCTGTGGTGAGTGTCAAATGGTATATGTAAAAAATTACTAGACATCATTGATATTGAGTGACGGACTTTATTCTGACCTTATTAGCCAAATTAAACTCTTAATTGGCAGAGTTTTAGTTTGTTTCTTTTCGGGTAATTGAGAAAGTGGAAAAACAGAGTTGTAGGTAGAGCAGGCAACCTGGCTTAGGTTATATATTCAGGATTGCCTTCCCAAAGCTACTTCTGATTCTTTTCCTCCCTTAGAATCCACGTGGTTTTAAAAGCTATCTCTCATACCTAAATAGTCAGTCAGTTTCCCTCTCTTTCACTCCCCTCCATAGTAGTTGGGGGTAGGAGAAGGGCAGAGAATTTAGAGCTGTGTCAAGTGTTAAAAATGGGAATCTCACTAAAGTGCAAGTTCAAATTCAGATCATCTGGGATGGGACCTGAGATTTGATTTCTTAATAAACTTCTCGCCCAAGCTTCTAGTATGAGTATTACATTTTGAGTGCATTAAAGATGAAACATGGATGTTTTTCTATATGCTTCATTTCTAAAGTATATAAGAATTGCTCACATTGTCATTACAGATACTTTTTAAAATTGCACGTTTCCTCCATTTAGTCAAAACTGTTTGATACCTGAGTAAAGCTTGGAACTCACTAGTTGTCCCAAGATAATAATGAAGGTAACTGATGCTAGTATAAAGTGGTTACATAGGAGAACCATTACCAGAGGAAAATGTAACTGATGGTGGTGAGTTTTTCTTTTCATTTTAAAAACTTCATCAGCCTCTCTAACAGTAAATTAAATATGAAGTTTAAAATAAAAATACTGAATCAGTCTAAAGTCATTACATTTTCTTCATATTGCAGATTATAATGTTAAAATTACTGATATTGAATAGCCAATATATTTATAATCAGAATTTTTGTCTTAGAGGAACTGCTAGTTATTAAGTCCTTTTTATTTCTGGGATATAAAAATATATAAACCCATACCATAGAACTGTAGGGAAATGAATGTTGGATTTAGACAAGGTAGAAATACCAAGACACAAGGGGGCACTGTTTTACCATAATGTGAATGAATTTAACAGCTTTTTGTTTACTGTGAATGTCTCTCCCTATGAAAGCTTAAACTTTTATGTTCCTCTAAATTTGTAATATGTAAACCAACTAATCTTTCAGAATTCACATATCAAATGTTCTGTTAGCAGAATTCAGAAATTTTTCATTGTATTGGCATGAGTTTGAGAAGTGTGGTTGATTTTAAGATTGGAGATTGTGTAGCACATTTGGTTGTTAGTGTTTAGCTCTAGTGGTAGAGGGGAAGTCACTATGAAAAAGTTCAGTTCCTTTGGAGAAATATAGTGTCTCTGTTCTACAGAAAAGAGTTGGGATAAAGATTGAACTGTTATAAGCTGCAGCTGCATTTGCCATCAAATACCAAGTTGGTGCTGATGAATGTTTTGTTTTTATTGTCATGGAAACTTGGAGTCAGAGAATGGATATTCTATTCATCTGGGAAAATAGCAGTTCCTTGCATAAAACATAAGGACCTTCCAAAGCAGTTCCTAAAATAGATGTAGGCTGAATGTAATCCAGAAAAGTTGAAGAAGTGAATATGGAATAAATCCTATGGTTTCTGAATCACATCTATTCTCAGTACTAAGAATTTAACTGTATATTTACTTATTAAGCTTATTATTTGCTGCTAGAAAGCTGAATTCCGTGGAGCATACTATCTGTTTAACATCAATATGATAGTTAACCAGCCCTTTAGGAGCTCTTTTATACTTCTTCCTTGATCTTAATATATCTATTAGGAACTCTAAACTTACATCTTATTAAACAGTTATTTCTGATCCATGAATGATTTGTTTTCCATTCATTCTACTTACCTGCTGTAATCATCCATTCAGAATATTTTAAAGTATTTTATACTATAAAAAAAAAAGTGGATTATTCAGATTGAGAAACTCTTCCTTGAAATAGTTAGATACTTGTATTGCCTGAAAAAAAGACAGTATAAAATTGTTTTTAAAGTATGAAGATCTCATAAATCCTTAGACATGTTTTATAAAATTGTAGAGACATCAGAGGAACAGAAAATGCAAAGAAATTTTAAATTTCAATTATAGCAAATATGCTGCAAAATATATTTGAGAAATAATAAAATGTGTATAAAGTAGCAATATAAATTAAAGCAGTTTCTAAACTTATATTAAGAAAAGGGGGAAATGTGAGTTGTAACAGTTACCAGCTAAGTTATTGTACCTCTGCAGGGAAAACAAGACATATCTTATGACTTAATAAAAAATACTAGAGAAAGAAGAGTTAGAGTGGACTGTTTTAGATAGGCTAGTCGGGACGGCTTCTCTGAGGAGGTAACATTTGAGCAGAGGCATGAGTGCTCTTGCACACAAGCATTTCATGCAGAGAGGCTAGTGAGTCCAGCAACTCTCAGTAGGATTTAGCTTAGACTGTTTAAGGGAAATAACAAAATACAAGTTTATGGAACAGTTGAAAAGAAAAACAATGTCAAATGGACTTTAAAACAATATGATTAGCTGGAACATATGACCAGTTTTCTAACATGAGACAGGTCCAGGATTAGAGCCCTAAATCAAAGTTCAAGTTCTGAGGATTTAGGAATCTCTCAAAAGAATAGGATTGTTTCAAAATAATAATTTTAAGTGTGAGTATTACCATTACTTAGTATTGGTTTTCAAAATATTTCAATAAAATCAGTGTTTTTTATTGTTGAATATAATCTGATGTAGGAAAGGAGCTATTCAGAAAAATACGTATCAAAATAAATATAGATACGATTTAGCTTAAGAGTTTAAGAAACAATCTGTAACAATATAGTTTATGCACCCAGCATGCCCCCTCTGTGCTACTTTGCTGGTTTAGAATATAGTTTAATAACAGCAGTTTTCACAAACATATTTAATGCTGATACCAGTAACTGTTTTTCAAATAACTAAATGAATAATTGAACACAAACATTATTCATTGCTGTCTTAGCTAATGCAATAAAATAGAGACTTGAGGGGGGAAACGAAAAGTTTCAAAAAAACTAGAGATACCGAGGAAACATTTCATGCAAAGATGGGCACAATAAAGGACAGATGGAATGGACCTAAGAGAAGCAGAAAATATTAAGAAGAGGTGGCAAGAATACACAGAAGAACTATACAAAAAAGATCTTCATGACCTGGATGACTACGATGGTGTGATCACTCACCTAGAGCCAGACATCCTGGAATGTGAAGTCAAGTGGGCCTTAGAAAGCATCACTACGAACAAAGCTAGTGGAGGTGATGAAATTCCAGTTGAGCTATTCCAAATCCTGAAAGATGATGCTGTGAAAGTGCTACACTCAGATGCCAGCAAATTTGGAAAACTCAGCAGTGGCCACAGGACTGGAAAAGATCACTTTTCATTCCAACCCCAAAGAAAGGCAATGCCAAAGAATGTTCAGACTACCACACAATTGCACTCATCTCACACGCTAGTAAAGTAATGCTCAAAATTCTCCAAGGCAAACAGTTTGTGAACTGTGAACTTCCAGATGTTCAAGCTGGATTTAGAAAAGGCAGAGGAACCAGAGAACAAATTGCCAACATCCATTGGAACATAGAAAAAAGCAAGAGAGTTCCAGAAAAACATCTACTTCTGCTTCATTGACTACACCAAAGCCTTTGACTATGTGGATCACAACAGACTGTGGAAAATTCTTCAAGAGAATTCTTAAAGGGAATACTAGACCATCTGACCTGCCTCCTGAGAAACCTATATGGAGGTCAAGAAGCAACAATCAGAACTGGACATGGAACAACAGACTGGTTCCAAATTGGGAAAGAAGTGTATCGAGGCTGCATATTGTCATCCTGCTTATTTAACTTATATGCAGAGTACATCATGCGAAATGCCAGGCTGGATGAGCACAAGCTGGAATCAACATTGCCAGAAGAAATATCAGTACCCTCAGATACACAGATGACACCACTCTTCTGGCATTAAGCAAAGAACTAAAGAGCCTTTTGATGAAAGTAAAAGAGGAGAGTGAAAAAGCTGGCTTAAAACGCAACGTTTGAAAAACGAAGATCATGGCATCTGGTCCAATCACTTCATGGCAAATAGATGGTAAAACAAGGGAAACAACGACAGACTTTATTTTCTTGGGCTCCAAAATCACTGCAGACAGTGACTGCAGACATGAAATTAAAAGATTCTTTTGCTTCTTGGAAGAAAAGCTATGACCAACCTAGACAGCATATTAAAAAGCAGAGACATTACTTTGCAGACAAAGTTATGGTTTTTCCAGTAGTCATGTGTGGATATGGGAGAAGGAAATGGCAACCCAATCCAGTATTCTTGCCTAGAGAATTCCGTGAACAGAGGACCTGGTGGGCTGCTGTCCATGGGGTTGCATAGAGTCAGACATGACTGAAGCGACTTAGCAGCAGTAGCAGCAGCTGTCTGGAGCTTGTGTGTATGTATGTGTGTATGTATGTGTGTATGTGTGTGTGTGTGTGTGTATCATAGCACATACAATAGGACAAAGCATTGAAGGCTATACAACAAGATACCTGAGACTGAATTTAGAAAACTAGTTGACACACCAAAAGAAAATATAGGATAAACTATGAACTGGACAGTGTATTCCATAACTTGAACTAATGAGAAAGAACTAGAAAATTGCCAGCTTTTTAACCTTTTAGAAATAACAGCATGTGTAGTTAGTACAGGAGATCATATTCGTAGAGCAATGTGTTCCAGATTTAAATAGCAGAGTTGGTAGAATTCAAAGTATTTTAGAAATAAAACACCCGAGGTTAGAAATTAGAGAACTTCTTTACAGTGTCATAAAAACAGAAGTAGTTTAGATTTTCCAAGAGTCTATCAAACCCAGCTTCTATTATGGTATAGGTTAGGTGAGCTGCTACTCATAAGCATTAGCTGCTGCTAATAAGTCGCTCAGTCGTGTCCGACTAAGTGCAGCCTCATAGACGGCAGCCCACCAGGCTCCCCCATCCCTGGGATTCTCCAGGCAAGAACACTGGAGTGGGTTGCCATTGCCTTCTCCGAGTTTAGGTGAGCTGGATGTATTTAACTTAGGATATTCAAAATGTAAATATTGTAACAAATTAGGAATCTGTTATGTTATCGTCTACCATATGAACTCCTTTGGGTAGTTTCTTTGGTCAGAATGTCTGATTATTAATGGAAATCAAGTTTTGCTGTGTTATTACTTTCCTGATCTATAAAAATAGTTCTGCTAGAGAAAGACCTGAGATAAATCCTTTTTCTTTTTATCCTCTTTTGGGTTTGGGAAGAGGGACTGACGTAAGATTTCCAAGAAGTGTATAAAAAGCTCACAAAATTTCATAGTAGTTCTCAATAAACCATTGGTTTTCAGACATTAACAATAGGCAGTGACTGAGAGAAAGAAAATAATCAAGGTGAGTCCTGCAGTTCTCATTTTACTCCCTGGAGGAAGATTCTAGGCCACGTTAGTTGGAAGAGGAAGTCAGACAGAATCCAATAGTCCTACTGAGTTGAGGAGACAAAGAATTCTGGAAGGAAGGATTCTGGAAGCCAAGGTAGGTCAAATTTGCAGGGCAGAATGACGGAGTACAAAGGGATTGAGATCTGCAGAGGGGTTCCTTGGGTTTTTTGGCTAAATACTGTTCTGTGCATGTGTGAGAGGAAACTTAACTTGAAACCAGGAAGGAATCACGAAAGGAGTAGTCTAAGAATTCCTGAAAGTCGCACAAAGCTAGAATTAGTTCTTCCAGCCAACCAAAGTGGAAAGGTTTGTTAATAAATGGCATTGTGTAGAGTCCTCAGAAGGGTATTGTGTTGGTGAGGCTAAAGTAGCCCTGGGCTAAAGGCTGTTTCTGGACCTACTTGAGCAAAGCTTAAAGGCAACCTTAGAAAAAAGCAAACTAATTCTGTGTGTCTTAATTGCTTACCAGAACAAAGCCCAATATTGTTTAAAGGAATACAGCAAAATCTAGCACCCCAAAATGTGAACTCCATAAATGTCTGACATCAAAGCAAAAGTTAAGCATGAGAAGAAGCAGGAAACTAAATTCTATAATCAGGAGTAAAACTCATCAGTATAAACAATAGAGCGTCAGCAAACAAAGGTATTAAAATAGCTGTTGCAAATAGGCTCCATAATTTAAAAATATAGACAAATGTGATTAGAGTAGAAACAAGTGGTATAAAAAAGAAAAAATCTTGGAGATGAAAAATATAATATCTGAAATGAAAAATACACTGGATGAGATTAACAACAGATTATTCACTGAAAAAAGATTGATGAATTTACACACTTGGAAATGATCCGAAATTAAGCTAGACGATACATAGCTTTATTTAGGGTACAGAGAGCTCCAGCACATTACCGTTTTCGCTTTTTCTTTTTTAAATAATTTTATTATTTATGGCTGTGCTGGGTCTTTGCTGTGTGTGAGGTTTTCTCTAGTTGTGCCTAGCGGGGGCTACTCTCTAGTTTCAACTCACAGGCTTCTCATTGTGGTGGCTTCTCCTGTCGAGGAGCATGGGCTCTAGGGCCCGCTAGTTTCAGTAGTTGTGGCATGTGGGCTTTAGAGCACAGGCTCAGTAGTTGTGGCTCATGAGCGTAGTTGCCCCATGGCATGTGGGATCTTCCTGTATCAGAAATTGAACCTGTTTCTCCTGCATCTGCATTCTTTGCCATTGAGCAACCAGGGAAACCTCCATTGTCCCTGCTACTGATGAGAAAAAAAATGAAAGGACCTAATAAAGTACAGAACTCTTTTTGTATCCATCAGTGAGCTGAAATTACATGGCAGTCATATGACCTGAATTTCAAGGAGAAATGGTATATAAGAACTGGTATTACCTGTGGCAAAGCATAGGAGGATAAAGTATCACAACACAAGCAGGAAAGAGGAATCAGCAAAAGTTCAACAGAAGTCCAATTGTTAGCAGAAGGCCAAGGGCTGGCACCATACCAGTTTGAAATTACTGGGGGCATCTAACAGAAGAACAGTTCAAAAAGGGACCTCACGCTTATTCTCAGACTTTCCCCCCTCAAACCTCTACTGAGTACTCACAAGAAAGATTGGGGTTAGTGCAAGAGACTAAAGATTCCTATTGATGGTACAGGCTTACAGGTGCAGATCAGCTATTATTATGGGCAAGGCAAGAAACGTATGCCAACTTCCCTGGATCCTAGGTACTTAGCTGCTTTGGGTGGGGCAGCAAAGCCTTTTGCCCAAAGGACATAAGCTAAGACACATGGTGGTCAAGAGAAGACAAAAATCTCTTCTTCGACCTAAGAACTTATACTATACTAAGTATAAGTCTCCTGCCTGTCAGGGAGGCTTGAAAATTCCAACCCAAGGTCAACTTTAGATATAAAGCAAAGTTTTGCTATTACAGATAGAAAAGCAGCAGCAGTCTGCTACTAGGAAAGGGCAAAAGCATGGAGAGATCCTTCCACTGTGAATCACAGGTTATAGGATCTATTGAAAGTTGAGAATGAAAAACTAACTCTGAGGAACATCCTACAGCAGCCCAGCCATATGCCAAGCACTAGGCAGAAGCAGCCAATCACAAGAGGGAGTTGGCACTTCTGGTCAAGTGAAGGTAATGGTGGCAACAACAATCACACCCAGCTAAATGTCTGATTATTGACTAGTTTTTCCTCACACTAAAGGCCTTACTCTGGAATAGGCACACTCATTTCCAAGCCTAAATGCTATTTACCTCAGTCTCTACTCTTCTACATATAATATTCTGTGTTCAGTCAAAATTATGAGACAGGAACATTAAGAAGAAAAGAAAACACACACACACACACACACACACACACACACACACTGTCAAGAGGTAAAATAATCAATAGAACAGAACTTAAAGATGACTCAGCTGTTGGAACTATTAGACAAGGGCTTTACAGTAGCTCTGGTTAACATATTAAAGGGAAACATATCCAATGGGAAAGGGTGCACAACACGTATAAAGTAATGGAACATTTTTAGCAGATAGAGGTAATAACAGTCAAATTGAAATGCTGGAAATAAAAGGCATGACATCAAAGAGGAAGAATTCCTTCAGAACTGTCAATAGATAAATTTGAGTATGGGTTAACATAAATCCAAACTGAAACATAAAGAGAAAAAAGTGATAAAAGATCTGTGGGATGTTGTCAGTCTATGACTGAAGTCTTGGATGGAGATGGAGAGAGAGAAAAAACATCAGAGAGGGTTTCAAAAAACAACATGGACACATACCTCTAGAAGTATGTTCCAACTGCTGAAAACCAGCACTGAAGAGGAAATCTTGAAGGCAACCAGAGACAGAAAAACCACATATGTACAGAGCAATGAAAATAATGCACAGTAGACTTGTCATTAGAAAAATTGCAAGCATGAAAGTAAGACATTGCTGTAGTGTTAAAATAAACCCTGTCAACCCAGAATTATATATCCATTGACTTTTTTTTTCCAGTAAGGACAAGGTAAAATCTTTTACAGATACATGAAAAGCTGAATCAATTCCCAGCAGACTTATGCTTCAATAACTGTTAAACAAAGTTCTTAAGGCATAGCGAATGTGACACCAGGCAGATACTTAGATCTACACCAGTTTTTTTTGTCAAGCACCAGATACCATATATTTTAGGCTTTGTAGGTGAGACAGTCTCTGTCACAACTATTCAACTCTGCTTCTGTAGCACAACCACCACAGATGATGGCTGTATTCCAGTAAAACTTTATTTAGAAAAACTGGAAGGCCAGCTTTGGTTTATGGCTTATACAAAGAAATCGGGACTCCAGAAATGGTAAAAATAAATACAAAAGGCATGTATTCCCTCATTTTTAATCACACTATAAAATAACTATATGTCTAAGCAAAAACAGTAATACTATATGTAGTATATATAAAATATATAAAAGCTAGAGGTACAACAACAATTACCCAAAAGATGGGAGGGAGGATTTGGGAAGTACACTTGTGTAAGTTTCTTATGTATGTGTGTACGTGTTCAGTCACTCAGCTGAATCCAACTCTCTGCAAACCCCATGGACCACCCCACCAGGCTCCTCTGTCCATGGAATTTCCCTAGGCAAGAATACTGGAGTGGGTTGCCATTTTCTCCTTCAGTGAATCTTCCCACACCAGGGTTCGAACCGTTATCTCATACATTGACAGGTAGATTCTTTACCAGTGAGTCACCTGGGAAGCCACAAGGTTCTTACACTATTACATGAAAGTAGATAGTTAGCTACAGTTATATATTGTAAAAATAAATATTTTCTAAAAAAGATAGGTATTGTAAATTGAGAACAAACACTTAAAAAAAAAAGTAGTAGAGACGAAAAAGGATACTTGATACAAAAGCAGGCTGAAAAAGAAAAAAATAACAGATGAGACAAATAGAAAACATCCAGTAATAAAAATGGTAGTTTTAAATCCAACCATGTCAATAATCACATTAAATGTAAATAGTCAAACACACAGAGAAAGAAAAGATTGGAAAAAAGAGTTTTTTACTTTTTTATTCTCTAACTTGGAGAAGGAAATGGCAACCCACTCCAGTGTTCTTGCCTGGAGAATCCCAGGGACGGGGAGCCTGATAGGCTGCCATCTATGGGGTCGCACAGAGTCGGACATGACTGAAGCGACTTAGCAGCAGCAGTATTCTCTAATTTATAGTGTTTTTGCACATGTTTTAAAGAATAGGTTCTTCCCTACATGAAAATCTTTAAGTAGTAGTTGTTTTTTATTTGCTAAGTTGTGTCTGACTCTTTGTGACCCCATGGATTGCAGCATGCCAGGCTGCCTGTCCTTCATTGTCTCCTGGAGTTTGCTCAAACTCTTGTCCATTCAGTCGGTGATGCAGTCCAATGGTCTCATCCCTTCTGCCCTCAATCTTTCCCAGCTTCAGGGTCTTTTCCAGTGAGTCATGTCTTCATATCAGGTGACCAAAAATATTGTAGCTTCAGCATCAATCCTTCCAATGAATATTTAGGGTTTATGGCCTTTAGGATTGACTACTTAGATCTCCTTTCCGTTCAGGAGACTCTCAAGAATCTTCTCCAACACCACAATTTAAAAGCATCAATTCTTTGGCCCTCAGCCTTCTTTATGGTCCAGCTCTCACATCCGTACATAACTACTGGAAAAACCATAGCTTTGACTAGACAGTCCTTTGTCAGCAAAGTGATGGCTCTGCTTTTTAATATTCTGTCTAGGTTTGTCATAGCTTTCTTCTAAGGAGGAAACATCTTTTCATTTTATGCCTGCAGTCACCATCTGCAGTGATTTTGGAGCCCAAGAAAATAAAGTCTGTCACTGTTTCCATTGTTTCCCCATCTATTTGTCATGAAGTGATGGGACTGGACACCATGAACTTAGTTTTTTGAATGTGGAGTTTCAAGCAAGCTTTTGACTATCCTCTTTCCCCTCATCAAGAGACTCTTTAGTTCCTCTTCACTTTCTGCCATTAGAGTGGTATCATCTGCATATCTGAGGTGTTGAACTTTCTCCTGGAAATCATGATTCTGGCTTGTATTTCATCCAGCCCAGCATTTCACATGATGTACTCTGCGTATAAATTAAACAAGCAGGGTGACAATATACAGCCTTGATGTATTCTTTTCCCAATTTTGAACCAATCTGTTGTTCCATGTCTGTTTCTGACTGTTGCTTCTTGACCTGCATACATGTTTCTCAGAAGACAGGTAAGGTGATCTGATATTCCCATCTCTTTTAGATTTTTCCAGTTTGTTGTGATCCAAAGGCTTTAGGTGAAGGTAAGGTGAAGTCGCTCAGTCGTGTCCGACTCTTTGCGACCCCGTGAACTGTAGCCCACCAGGCTCCACAGTCCATGGAATTTTTCAGGCAAGAGTACTGGAGTGGGTTGCCATTTCCTTCTCCAGAGGATCTTCCCAACCCAGGGATCGAACCTGGGTCTCCCGCACTGCAGGCAGACGCTTTAACCTCTGAGCCAACAGGGAAGCCTTTGACTAAATGAAGTCAAATGAAGCCGATGTTTTTCTGCAATTCCCTTGCTTTCTCTGTGATGCAACGAATGTTGGCAGTTGATCTCTGGTTCCTCTGCCTTTTTAAAGTCCAATTTGTAGTAAACATCACATTTGTTTACACACTGTGTAAACCTCCTTAAAGTGCAACAATGCTAATCCTTTTTACCTAATAAAGATGGTCTGCTTCTCTGTCTCGTATGAGCTTCAGACAGCAACCAAGCTCTGTTGAACTAGTGTCTTAAAACCAAGGTAATCTCCCATAACCATTTTTCCCAACTCCTGAGAAAAAAGGAATAAGCAGGTAAAGGACTACATCTACCACATATCCTCTACATTGCAGAATCTACAACTCTGTTAAAATCCACTTTAGGTTGTCTTTATATGCTTTCATATCTCTTCAAACTCTTTATCACCTTTTTCATGCCTTGCATGCTTATTTTGCTACATCGTTCTCTTTATTCAGTTGTTGAACAGAAACTTGATTGTTTGTGACCCAGTGTGCAAATTGTGCAGAGAATTACCCATTCATTAATACTAAGGAAAGAGTGAAGCCATTAGCTTTTAATGACTTTGAATGAAATGAAAGGCATAAAGAATTTTGAAAACCTTTGAAAGTGTCTACTAGTTCCATTTAAATTATTTCCCAGGAATCTACCTTCTTTTTCTCCTCTATTTAAGACTTTTTTCTCAAGCACTGATACTTTAAGATAGGATATTAGGATATAAATATCCTAAATATTATAGGTCTTTTAGTCAATATATTTTTCTTTAAAATAGTAGCTAATACTTAATTAGCCCTTGTGTTTTTCCCTATTGTAAGCATGTTTTATGTTAATACATTTTATCCTCACAAAAACTCAGTGAAGTAAAATTTTATTATACCATTACAACATTGAGGCAACTAAGGGATAGAGAAGTTAGGTAACAGTGTTAGTAAGAAGTGGAGTGACCTAGTTATCCTGCATCCGGAGTCTCTGTTCTTCACCACTTCCCCATACCTACTCTTCTTCATTATCACATTTTTTCCTTTTGGTGGTTTCGTTGTTAAGTCATGTTCAACTCTTTGCAGCCCTATGGGCTGTAGCTTGTCAGGTTCCTCGTCCGTGAGATTTCCCAGGCAAGAATACTGGAATGGGTTCCTATTTCCTTCTTTAGGGGATCTTTCTGACACAGGGATTGAACCCAGTTCTCCTACATTGCAGTCAGTCTCCTGCATTGCAGGCAGATTCTTTACCAACTGAGCTACCGGGAAGCCACACTTATTTTCCTTACTTAATTTATTCTTTAATTTCTTTGTTTCTCCCTTCAACAAATGTTTTACATACTGTAATTTAAGTTGATTTGTATAGCCATTTATGAGTCGGAGTGTTTGAAAAAAACTTATTTTGAGTTGTTTGACTCACAAATGAACTCTGGATTATATCCTATTGAGAATATGAGGCAAACCTTTACCTGTTTTCAAACTTTTGACAAAGGTAGGATGGCCATAAATTGCAGTACAGGAGGCCACTCTGAAAACTGAAATGTCTCATATCTGCCCTCATAGTTACCAAACGTAGCAAGAACCTTATTTAAATCTTAGTAGACCGGAAAAGGGATTTAAGGCTTTATCTGAGGCTTTCTCTGTTTCAAGAAAATAGTCTCCTTTCGGCTGCTCCATATCTGTACATCTTCTGTGGTGTACAAAATGTGTTTACCTTCCTACAGTATATAGGTGGAGAGTGTTCAGCCCTAATGAGAAGTTTTATTACCATTTAGTTGTAGTTAATCTGAGTAGGATGAAGTCTTAATAATCCTGAGTATAGTAACTTCAATTTCCTACAGTCCAATAGCAACTTCACAATCTAAATACATCAAAGTGTACTAAACAGAGGTGTGATGAACTGCCTCTATAATTCATTTTTATAACTGCACATCATCATTATTACATAAGTCCCTAAATTTTTTAGCAGGTTGTCTTCCTTTTGGTGCCAACAATACCCAAATTTACATTCTGTCAGAAGAGAGTGCCTGATGTAGTAGACGAGGATGTCAGTTTCATAGGCTATTGAAATAGAGATCACCCAGTCCAAACTTGTCCCACCTCACTCCTTTATTTAGGTAAAGAAACTGATTCCTGGGGAGGTTTAATGATATATGCGTGTCACACTGCTGGTTCACACAAAGACAGGATCCTTCTGGCTCTCATCTCCATGCCAGTTTCATTTCACTGCCCTGTTTCTGACTAGATAGTTGGTACATGGTAGCAGTTCCATTGACTAGTTCCTTTTTTTTAATTCCATTTCTTGCTGTCAAGGGAAACTAGCTAATTAACAGTCATTCATTATCTGCTATTTTAGAGCATGGTTCTCTTAAACTGTCTCTCTGCCTCCACGTGGCTGTATGCCATAGATAGAGCCTTGGAGTAGAATCTGTTCCTGGCATGCAAACAAAACAAGTCTTGAATTCCAGACCAGTGTTCCCTGAACAAGTGGTATCTGCCTTCTGGTCCCTGGGTGCCATAAAAAATAGACTCAGATACTGACCTTGCCTGGTTAAGGTCATGGTTTAAATTAACTGCCAGAATACAGAAACATGTGAGAAAATCACAGGGATTAACAATAATGAGCTTAATGTTTTATCATTCTATATGCAAGAAATTTACGTATGTGATTACCAAGATAATTTGATAACATGCTGTATTCTGTCTTCTCCCAGCCCAGTTTTTTGGTGATGTGAATTTTACCTGATTCTCTTTTTTTCCTTTATTTTTGGAGTAAGAGGAGTAGACAAGATTGAGGTGTGTTGAAGGATTGGCTCAGTAAAATTGGCTGGAAAGTTGTAAAGCATCAATTGAATTATTTTGAATCCTTCTTCATTTAAGAAATGGAATAAACATTAGGATACTATAGTTACTTCATTGTTTTTAGAGAATACATATTTACCATGTTTTCTCCTGAAATGCAGCCAAAGGTGAAGAGATAATTCCTGTTTCTATAATTTGTTGGATTATTACAAAAATGAAGTATCTTTGTATCTAAATTTTAAACTTCATAAGGTTGGAGAAATGAAGAAACACACTTAAAATCTGAATCTAAGGAAAAGCAACAGTGCAATATAGATATGAATACATTTTCAGATACAAGTTAGAAAGGTAATTATTAAGTAACATCTCTGAGAGAAGTGGAGTTTAGATTCTGAGCTACCTGTAGTGAACACCTTGATAGGGATTCTGAAATGGACCATGAAATGGTCTAGAAAGTTTTGATAAGAGACTAAAATTGATTGATATTTTTTCTACTGTGTTCATTCATTCTCAGTTTCTACCCTCTCATATTGAATCCTGCATTTTAATATCCTCTCTCCTGCAGCTTTCCAGTGACTGAAAAGCAAACTGTTTTGTGTAAGAAACCTTCTCATCCTTGCCTATTTGTTTAATTTGTGAATCTGATTTTAGGAGGAGGGATGGAGAGCATGGGAAGAACAGCGGGACTGGTGAATGTTTGTGTCCTGGACTACTTTCTCTCAGGTTTAGTTGCAAAAAGTCATTTCAGAAGCCTGTTCAAATTGCCCAGGTCTGACAGTGTGTTCTTATCAAGATAATGAGATCTTTTATTGGTACCATAGCAATTTTGCAGGATTAATTGGGAAGACATTTATAGTTTGATGCCTGTCACTAGAAGCTGATGCAAAGTTAAGGTGGAATAAAATGATGAGATAAAGACTGGGTTAGAAAAGTGATTACAACTGGGAACTTGCTAATCACTGACTTCTGTAGGGATCTTCTGGTTTATCACTAATCTCACTCACACTTGGCATTTTCCTATGCTGCTGCCTCATCATTCATTGCTGTGTGAGTAATTTGGCACAGAGTGAACAAGAGGAGGGCATAGAGAGTCCAGCAGCTGTGCTTGTTGGCACTGGATATTTAAATATCTTCAATGTAGTCAGCAGCGTGCTTGGCACAAATGTTAGCCAATAATACTTAAACAAATTGTTGTAAAGAAAATAGGCAAGCATTTATGTTAAAAACCCTCTCTCTCTTTCCTTCCCTTTTAAAAAAATTTTGAGTTTGAGTTCCTTTTTAGGCTCTTTTTTCTTCCTGTAAGTTTAAAGAGGTTGCTTCCAAAATGAAGGTTGTGATTGTAATATTTAGCATTGTGCTAGGTTCTTTCAGATAAGAATTTCCAAGTACTTTAAAAGCACTAATTAAATTGTACAGGACTGTGTGAAGTACGTTACTGAGCTGGCTTTACTGAAAGAGTGAGTTGGGGCCGTTGATGTTCAGTGACTTGTAACTTGCCCAGTTCACTGAGTGAGAGAGAAACAAGAGGCAAGATATGAATCCAGCAGTCAGAATTCCTAAGTCTCTGCTTAGATATACCCAAAGGCATTACAGATTTTCCCATTCTGTAGACAGTATTTTATGTTTCTCCAGGTGGTTAGTATGCTTCAAATTGAATGACAGTTTTGGTAGTGTTCGTCACAAGAAGAGAGGAAAAGTGTCTCTATACGTAAATGAGTTAGGTAATAAATGAGTTTTCAAAGATACCCAAGGGGGAAGAAGATATTCTCATAGAATCGTGACCACGTTCAGATTTGTGCCCAGATATTTAGATTGCCTGTGTAAGGATTTTATATTGTTTCTTTGAAAACTAAATATAGAAAAGCTCTCATGATGTATTTATTGAAATATTTTGAAACATTATAATGTTGATAGTGACAGAAAGTGAAGAACTAAAGAGCCTCTTGATGAGGGTGAAGGAGGAAGGTGAAAGACTCAGTTAAGACTAAATAATTTAAAAAATTATGGCATCTGGCCCCATTACTGCATGGTAAATAGAAGGGGGAAAGGTGGAAGTAGTGACAGATTTTCTCTTCTTGGGCTCAAAAATCACTGTGGGATGTGACTACAGCCATGAAATCAGAAGACACTTGCTTCTTGGTGGGAAAGCAGTGACAAACCTACACAGTGTGTTGAAAAGCAGAGACATTACTCTGCTGACAGAAAGGTCCATACAGTCAAAGCTATGGTTTTTTCAGTGGTCATATACTGTTGTGAGAACAGGAATGTAAAGAAAGCAGAACACCAAAGAATTGATGGCTTTGAACTGTGGTGTTGGAGAAGACCTGAAAGTCGCTTGGACAGCAAGATCAAACCAGTCAATCTTAAGGGAAATCAACCCTGAATATTCACTGAAAGGACTGGTGCTGAGGCTGAAACTCTAGTATTTTGGTCATCTGATGTGAATAGACAACTCACTGGAAAAGTCCCTGATGCTGGGAAAGATTGAGGACAGAAGGAGAAGAGGGTGTCAGAGGATGAGATGGCTGGACGGCATCATGAATGCAATGAACATGAACTTGGGCAAACTCCAGGAGTTGTTGAGAGACAGGGAGGCCTGGCGTGCTGCAGTCCATGGGGTCACAAAGAGTTGGACACAACTGGGTGACTGAACAACAGTGTTGATCTAGGTAATTTTTGACATATCCAGGAATTCTTTTTCTAGGTTAAGCCTTTATCTTTTAAGAAAAATAGTCTAATGCTGCTCATTGAAACTAGAGTGAAGGGATTTCCCTGTTAGTCTAGTGGTTAAGACTCTAAGCTCCTGATGCAGGGGGCTTGGGTTTGATCCCTGGTCGGGAACTAGATCCCACATACTGCAACTAAGATGGAACGCAGGCAAATAAATAAAGATTTTTTTAAATAAGATATGGTGATGGAGTTTTTTATTTAACAGATTTTGAATTTGAATGTAAATTGGTAGGCCTGAATGAACTTGAAATAATATTGGCTTTCAGGCAAATAGGGAAAACATTTGTTCTAATTTGTGCTGTTACTTGTGAAGTCAACAGTTATTTCATGAGTAGTATTTATTCATTAAAATTACTAAACTTTGCTGGAAATTTTCAGGTACTCACTAAACTGCTACAGAAATAAATATTGAGCCAGCTACATCTTCCATGATATCTCTTTTCTGTGGTCGTTTGCTCGTAAAAATATTATTGGGCTTCCCATGGCTCAGATGGTAAAGAATCTGCCTGCAGTGCAGGAGACCTGAATTGGGAAGAACCCCTGGAGAGGGAATGGCTGTCCACTCCAGTATTCTGGCCTGGAAAATTCCATAGACTGTATAGTCCATGGGGTTGAAAAGAGTCGGACACGACTGAGTGAGTTTCACACGTAGCGCTAGTGGTAAAAAACCTGCCTCTAGTGCAAGAGACATAAAGAGATGTGCATTCAATTCCTGGGTCAGAAAGATCCCCTGGAGGAGGGCATGGCAACCCATTCCAGTATTCTTGCCTGGAGAATTCCATGGACGGAGGAGCCTGATAAGCTATAGTCCATAGGGTCACAAAGAGTCAAATACACCTAAAGAGACAGCACGCATTGGTAGGAAAAGAGCACGTACAACTGGGGCAGGTTTCTAGAAACCTGTAGATTGAGAGATCTTGAAAATTTACTGTCATATCTCACAGCTTCCTTCAGTGACTCCTTGGTATTAACAAGACATCTAGTAAGATGAAAAAAAACAAAACTAGCAGTGTTATCAGCAGTGTAAATAAAACACCTTTCACAGTACTTTGCATGTAATAGCTGGTCAGCAAATTGTGACAGCAACCTCAAGACATTGAGAGTGAAGAAGAGATAATGGAAGAGTCCACACTGCTGCATACTCTATGGAAGGTCCAGCAAAGCAGCTGGAGAGTTCACGAGCCCAAGTTGATCAACAGAGTAAAGCCGTCTCCCAGGAAGGAATGTGCTTTGCTTTTCGCACAATACTCTGTCAGATATTTTAGAGCAAGTGGGCCTCAGTGCAAAAGCAGCCCTGAATTCTAGAGCACAGCAGGTAGAGCAGTTCCCTAAAGGACCTGATTTCAGGGAGTTTGTTACATTCCCCCAAAACAGGAGTATTCCACAAGGTATGTTCTCTTGGCTGGCATAGCACTTGATTTTTTTAAATTATTTAAAACACACACACACAAACAAATCCCCTCATTGGCCACACAGAACAATCTTGCAGGATGTTTTCATGCAATCTCTAATATTGTCCAAGTTGTTTATTCTTACAAGAGTAAAGCCCAGATATGAAACTGAGGCCCAGAAAGACATGAAAAGAATAAATATTTTTCTAAAAGTCACTTCAAACAAGAGTAACATCATCATGTGCTCTTTGTGAGAACTAAAAGCAATTGAGTGAAACCAGTATAACTACATTGTTCTCGTATCCAGAGCCAACCTTGGGAGTAGTTGGGCTTTGCTGCCAGTCATTTGGGAGATGATTTGTTGTTGGTTCCTCTTTTCCTTAGAAATGCATTTCACATCCAGTGCTAAATCAGTTGATTGGTAGAAGCTGCTTGGAGGGCTCAAAAGAGAAAAAAAAATCATATATTTGGGATCTGCCAAGTGTCTGCATATATGATCAGAATATAAGAATTGTGTCCTAAACCTCCACTGGAAAGCAGGGCAGTATAAAAGAATGTTAAGAATTTGGTGTCAAACAACCCTGCGTTGTAGATCTTTCAGTTCTTTGACTTCGGGCAAATTATTTTTCCTTGTTAGTGAAATGGGGATTTAATAGTACCTCCCTCATTGGTCAGAACAATTAAAGCCATGGCTAGCTTTCATCTGGCTTATTTCGGTAGTCTTCTAAGTGGCCTTCCTGTTTTCACACTTGTTCCCTCTAGTGTGTTCTCCACACAGCGGCCACAGTGATGGATGTGGAGAGTAACGATGTGGATCATCTTCAGTAGAACAGCTCTGAAGTCGATTGGATATCCCAATAGAAAATACTTGTTCCTTGACCTTTTACCAGCATACACAAAAACCAAAGTCTGATTCAAGTGTGTGAAAGATTAAGCTTTTAAAAGAAAGCATAGAGAAACAGATTCCTAACCTTGGAATAGCAGAGATTCTTAAATGGCGCACACACCAAAGAATGTTAATCATATTAGAGAAAGACAGACAGATTGGACTATGTTAAAATGAAGAATTTGTTTGTCAAAAGACACCATTACGAGAGTGAATGGGCAAGCTACATAAAATATATAGATACAGTAAAATGTCTTGTATGAAATACGTATACTCCTACAAATCAGCAAGACAGACAAAATAGGAACAAAGTGAGCAAATTTGTGAATGATTATTTTATACTAAAATACCAATAATGTCCAATAAACATGAACTCATTGTGATTCACCAGTAGTAACTTGACTGCTAAAAATGTCTATTTTTAGGTCTTCTGCATTAATAAACAGATTTGCAACAAAAGAGCTAATTGTTCCACACATCTCTTTACAAATAAAAACTGGAATGTCATATTATTTTCTGCACAGTTTTTATTTCACTGTTGGAAATTCTATTTTCTGAGTGTTATCCCTCAACAGCCCCCACTTTGGCTTTTTAGTGTTATTCTTAAACTGTGAGTGATACAAAATAGAAAGCAATCATCATGGACCTTTTTTTCATGACACTCTTTATGTTCAAAGTAGTACTGCTTTGGGCAGGAGTTGGAGTAGGTAACCTCTGAAGTCTCACTGAAAGATTAATCTCTGATCCTGGGAAAGATCATGTGGTCTTATTTAGTATTCATGATTACTGAGAAATGGTGTAGGTGTCCTTTAATTCACCTGCACTTCAAGGAGTTTCCAAAATTGGAGTTTACTTTTACTCTGCTGAAAATCTGAACCCTTTTAAACCAGGGTTCCAAAATTGGGTGTGGCGCATTCCACCAACATAAATGACCTTCCAAAAGGATTCCTGTCATTTCAACTCTTTCCTCCACTCCTCTGGGAGTGGACATGCCTTCAATTTTTGAAGTGGAGTAAGCGTTAGAAATTTCTGGTCTTGTTCTTCCTACCTCTCTTTTCTGGGGCTTCCAAGTACTTAGCATAAATTCAGATAGGTTCAGGTAATGTGATGAATCAAAGATGAAATTTTAAATACTTTTTAAAGGAAATGAAATCCTGCATTTACATCTAGAAAAATCACTTGTATAAGTACAAAATAGGAAGGCTTGGTTTAACAGTGTTTCAGCTTTCTTTTTTTAAAAGTCTAATTTCTGCCAAACAAGGTAGTATGACTATTTAAAAAAGCCAGTGTATTCTGGACTGCGGTTACAGCATAATTAAATTCCAGTAGAGGTGTAGAGAAAGGCACATTTCCTTGTTTCTCTTTTGTTGTATCTTTTTACGTTTCCTTGTCTCCTTGACGTTTTGTGTTTCCAGTCTGTACCTTTTTACTCCTTTTTTCTTTTTTCTCTGTTGCTGATTAGGGGGAAACAGCATTTAATTGCTTTTGAAGAAAAACTCAGTGACTGTCTATACAATGAAAGATGGGGTCCTCTGTTTATATTTGGTTCTCACCACACTAGAAACTACCAAGACTAGCTAGATTTTCATTCTTTAGCCCTTCAGTAAAGAAAAAGTGTTCAACTCTGCCCTTAGAGTTTACTGAGGTATTTGATTGACTTGTCTCAATCAGTGCATATCGCTTTTATCCTTTCGACTGATTGTTCTCACAGCCTGCAGATAGCGTGATCTGGGTCTAAATGAAAACCAATCTGACAATGCTTAAGCTTTATGTAGGGCAAAAGACAGCTTATTTCCCAGACCCCTTTTGTTTGAAAGTCACTTGCCTAGAAGGCTATATTGGGCCACCTGCTCAGAAGACCCTTCTGTGCTCAGAAGATCCTTCTGTAAAATGGGTGGGTGGTTTCATCTCTACCTGAGTGTGACTATGCATGCTGAATCACTTCAGCTGTGTCTGACTCTTTGTGACCCTATGGGCTGTAGCCCTCCAGGCTCCTCTGTCCATGAGATTTTCCTGGCAAGAATAACAGAGTGGGTTGCCATGCCCTCCTCCAGTTAGCTCCCGCGTTGCAGGCGGATTCTTTACCAGCTGAGCCACAATGGAAGCCCAATACTGGAGTGGGTAGCCTATCTCTTCTCCAGCGGATCTTCCCCACCCAGGAATCGAACCAGGGTCTCCTGCATTGCTGGGGGATTCTTTACCAACTGAGCTATCAGGGAAGCCCTGAGTATTACCAGATGGTGTTTATTACTTCATTCAGGTTTGAATATGACTCTCCTTCCTTGTTCAGTAGGCCTATGGATTGTGTCAGCCCCAGACAATTCTCTGTGCATTCCTCTAGAACCACCCAGTATGTTTTGGATCTGGATCTCAAGACACCTGACCTTAATTGTGAAACTTGTTTTTCATCCAGTTAGGCTATAAGCTTTTCTGCTTGTTGACACCTATTAAGGGCACAGGCTGTCTCTCAGAGTGATTAACCCATAAATGTTTGATGGAATTCATCAAACTCAGATCCTTCTATCTAGTCAACTCCTGCATATTTGTGCTTGGGTTGGGGAAGAATGGGAAGGTAAACCTGCTTGTCAATTCTCAGCCTCAGCTTGACTACTGATTATGTCCTATTGCCAAAAGAATGTAGGTGAAACGATCTCTTGAAGAGCTCTTTATAGACTAATATTAACATTAGTTTGTGTTTCTGGAGTTTAGGCAAGCAGTGGAGAGTTTCAGCTTGCTGTTAAAACATGTATGTTATTTCTAGGGAACAAGATGGCTTAGAATTTTTTTTTTAATCCAAGAAAATTTGTTACAGTAATGACTAATAGTTTATATATCTTTCACAAACACCTGGGTAAAATAATTTCTTGAATTGGTAATTTGCTTTTTCTTGAACAGTAGTTATAAATCCTATCCAAATTATTCAAAATCTTCTGTCATGTTTGAACATTTCTTTTTGGGGTCAGAAAATACTGAGGCTGATTAATGTATAATATACCATGCAAGTCTAAATAAAAAACTTTTTTGCACACAAAATATTTATGAAATATGTGTTGGGCTCGATATACAAATATATATATAAATGTATATCTTTCAATAATATGTTTCTCTTCCACTAGTGTTGGGGTTCTTAAAGTGAGTCCAGAGACTCTCAAAATGTAAGCAAAATCAGTGAACTTGGACAGGAAAAGAATTGTTATTTTCCCAGTCTCCAAGTGAAATTTAGCATTTCATTAAATTAAGAATGCTAATGAGGAAGTTCCTTGAATGAGAATAGCAAAACAGACCTGATAGTATTTATGATTTTTGTCACCAATAGGACAGATATTCTCAGAGCATAATATAGTTGTTGCAGATATCTTAAACTGTCATTTGTGATTTGAAGTTACCATTGTTAATTGTACTTAATGTTTTAAATACATGATCCAGAAGTAGGCCTATTAACAATGGTAATTTCAAATCACAAATGACAGTTTAAGATATCTGCAACAACTATATTATGCTATGAGAATATCTGTCCTATTGGTGACAAAAATCATAAATACTATCAGGTCTGTTTTGCTTCCCTCATTTCACTTTTCACTTTTCTGCATTGGAGAAGGAAATGGCAACCCACTCCAGTGTTCTTGCCTGGAGAATCCCAGGGACGGGGGAGCCTGGTGGGCTGCTGTCTATGGGGTCGCACAGAGTCGGACACGACTGAAGCGACTTAGCAGCAGCATGCAGCACATTTGTTCAATATTTTAATAACTTATTAGATTACTTTTAATAGTACATATCTTGCTTTGTACTTTTAAAAACATTATTCTGAAGCGTAGTTCTGGGTTCAGGATGGGGATCACATGTACACCCATGGCTGATTCATGTCAGTGTATGGCAAAACCACTACAGTATTGTAAAGTAATTAGCCTCCAATTAAAATAAATAAAATTTTAAAATAATAAACAAACTATGTATAAGGAAAAAAGTGAGAAGAGTGGCATTATTTTTTTTTTAAATGAAGAATAGTTATGCCAAAGAGGCCCGTGGTTCATACATACACACATGCAAATAAAACCCCTCTACTAGAATATCTCAGTAAAATTTTGGTGATATTTTTAACAGGTGTTTCAAAGGAAATGAGGTATATGTTGTTACTAGTAGTTCTTAAATTGTATTCAGAAGTTTTTGTTCTTTATCAGACGTCTAAGATAAAATAAAAAGACAGGATTCATTTTACTTCTTGAAGAGTATTCTTGTGAAAAGTAATTTTGTAAGAATTAAACATTATTGCCTTTTAAATCTCAGACATGATATGTGTTATATATTTCAGGAGTACCCAGATTTCTAAAGTCCCTAAGAAATAAATAGTTTTAACAAGTTAAAGGTGAACTAAAAATGTATTTACATTTTGAATCTCATTTGAATAGGATAAGTGTCATTTTAAAAACAAGCCCTCAACTTTCCATTTTAGAGGAAACTTTATTTTGAAATGTTATGGGCTAATATTAAATGACTTTCATTCTTTCTGGTTTGAATATCATCTCTGAAAGAAAAGAAGTTTAGAAATTTAAATAGGTACAGGAAGTGAATTTTAAAACTTGACATTATTTTTAAACAGTCTTTATCTAATGGGTAGCTTCCACACAGATATTAAGATTGCATTTGAAATCTGTACTTTATTTTAAAAAAGACCTAATATCCCTCATTCTGTTTCCTTGTCCACTTCAACAATTAAAAAAAAAAATCCTTACTAGTACAGTTGAATGAAGTATAACAGTTGTTGTTTAAAGTCTTTACTGTTTGAAATAATGTATAAGGAAGAATTTGCAAGGTAAAAAGGACTTGGTGAATATTTCAACTAATAATAAGTTGATAGTGTATTGTCATGAATGACAAGTCATTGGAACAGTCTGGTTTTTTGTTTTAAACTTTATGGTATTGGTTTAAAATGTTACTGTCTCCCAGTTCTGTCCTGCTAGGTATATGACATCATCTTGGTTCACCGGGAAGGGTATGCGTCAGACTTGAAAATATATAATCCTTTAAGAATTTCGTGAAGCAGATTACAAGAGCTGAAATGTAGAATCCAAAACTGCAAAATATTATTTTGACTTGTATAAGTAGTCTTACTTGTAAAAGATATATTTAAAGAGTTATATATGTTTTTGTTTTTAATTTCATATATTTTGCCAATTAAAATTCTTTATATAGAGCATATTACTTGGTGGTGAGAATGAGGCAAATAAACCACATTAATTAACCTGTTTTCATAAATCACATAATTTTTATGTGTTGGCCTGTAATAGGTACTTCATCAGTAGTAAACAAGTGCTTCTTAAGACACATTCTAATGGGCTCACAAATTATATCCTTAATTATTAAAGTATTTTCTAATAACTTGCTTTGTTATTACAAGAATTGTTTTGTGTATCTAAAGGTTCAGTAGATACCAAGTTCAGAGTTCTAAGATTTCTGTATCAGTTGGCCAACTGAGTATGTCAGTAGCATGCATACATCAGTGAAAATGATCAAATATGAATACATACATGTCTTAAGTTTTTTAAAAATTGTGTACCATATCAGTAAACAATTTTGAGCATGTCAACTACGTGTGGAGTTTTTTTTTAATTAATAAACTATAGTTTTATATAATCACGAGCCAATATCTCATTATGTAGTGTACAGTTATGGTAAAGTTCAAATAGCCTCAGTAACTTTAAATATTTTGGGTAACTTGTCAGATTTAATTTTTTTTATACTTTGAAACAGAGAAAAAGAATTAGCTCTTCCATTATCATTGTTTATTTGTATTGCCATCTTTGATATTAACATCAGATTGTGATCCTTGCAGAAATCTTTTTAAGCCATGTGTCTATTTGTGAGAGACTGTTTAGTTTACAACTATACGCTAATTGAAAATTCACTTTAATAAACCTACTAAGCTCCTGTGTATTAAAAAGCAAATTAGCACTGCTGTCAGTTGTCAGCACTTTGGGACATCTGCTGTCCCTCTAGAGCTGGCCTATCCATTCCTGACACTTGGCCATCAGCTTTGGAACTGCAGATATAATCCCAACAGGAATTCTTATTCTTTTCTGGGAAGGGTATACATCTGCATGAAAACTTCAGAGAAAGGTATAATGCATAGTTGAATGTGTTCATCCTTTAATCCAGCAGTTCCACTTCTTTGTGTCTATCCTGAGAAACTCTTCTGTATGTATACAATAGGTACAAGGATATTTATTTAAGCACTCTTCGTGATAACAACAGAAAAAGTAAAAGCTATTTTTCTGTTTTTCAGTAGGAAAATAGATCAGTTGTGCTTTTTATTTGTATATTGGGACATTTTATAGCAGCAAAAATGAGTGAACTAGAACTAGATGTCTTACCTTTAATGCATATCTCAGGTTATGTACCATGTAATCCCATCTGTTTAAATGTATTAAACACAGATAGTCATGTGTATTGTTTGAGTACATAAATATATGCTAATAGATTCAAAATATACATGGGAATCATATGCCAATTTTATGGTAGTGGTTACCTTTGTGTCTAGGGTAAGATGTGCACTATATCGATAATGTTTTAATTTTGGAGAGAAAGGGGGAAGATGTTGAATCTGAAGCAAGTATGGGAAAATGTTATGCTCACTTGTAGGTATATGGATCATACTGTTGGCTGTATAGATAGCCATTCTTTCGATTTTTTTTTTTTTTCGTTTTGTCATATGACTGAAACAGCAGTAAGCTATTCAGATTTTGTTTATTGGATTTTATATTCTTATTTATCATTTGTTCTCATAAATGGTCTAGAAGTTGAATTGATTGTGTGTCAGTCATTGAAGATTTTTATATAAAGTAAGTTACTTTGTTTTACAGGAAAAACGTCAGAGAGAGGCTCATTTTCCTTGTACAGCAGAGATACTGGATTACCAGGCTGTCAAGTAAGTTAATAAATACAAAATCAGTGAGATAATTTCTTAACATGTAAATAGACATTAACAGAGGAGGTGGAAATTTATCCAGTTTATTTCACCCTTTTTATGCATTAATTTGTGACTAAATGTAGTGGGGTTTTAGAAATTAAACATTTTCTTTCTGCTCCTCTGTTTGAAGTGGTTTCCATTCCATAGTTCATCAAACTGTATTTCTCTATCATCAAAAGAATTTCACAACTCAACTCCATTTTAACTGGAGGCAAAGTACCAGTTACCTTCCTACCATCTAACAAAATGCTGACTTCTGAAAGTGATGTCTGTTTATTTCCTCATAAAAAGAATAGTGTTGCTGGTAAACTACAAGAAGTACATGAAATTGCTCTGTGAGGCTTGACTATTTTGTGTTAAGCTTACTAATGTTGTTAAACTTACTAATTTTCATCATAATCTGTTACTAAACTCAGGTCCAGCTGTTTGCTACTTGAAAATTAATACCTGAGGAGCAAGTATTGGTAGAAAGGAAAGTTGCTTTTGATCAGAAAGTTGACAGTCTGGGGAGAAGGCAGACTTGAATCCCCCTGTCAAAACCAATTCTGAAGATGCTGCTCAACCATGACGGTTTATAAAGGGGGAAGAAGGGGTCAGTTAATTTCAGTTAATCATTGAGATGAGGAATCAGAGTCATTGCCATTCTCCACTGCATGTAGTCTTGTTGACTTCTTGTGATCTTTCTTTAGAGGTAGTCTTTTTTTTTTTTTTTTTGGTCACAGGACATCATGTGAGATAGTAATTCCCTGACCAGGAGTCAAACACCTGCCCCCTGCAATGGGAGCATGGAATCTTAACCACTGTACTCCTAGGGAAGTCCCTTAGATGTTATCCTGTTCACAAGTTTGTTCATAGAGTTTGTCCATGAGATTACTAAAGGGGAAGCTAGGGAGGAGGTCTGATGGTCATCTGTTACTTATTCTTCATTTTGTCATCATTGATCTATGGAAAGAACCAGCAGGTGAGGCAAGGCATTTTATGATCAAAAGATTTGAAAACTGGGCCAAAGATAAGCAGAGCATGACAGGTGCCTGGTTTAAGGGTAGTTATAATATAGCTCTGCTGGTTATGATATAGCTTTGCTAAGTGACAAGACACAAAGGATTTCCTGCTGAGGACAAATTCTTGGAAAGACCTCCTTGCACATCTGCAGTGAAACCATTTTTAGAGTTTCCTCCAGTCTCTTTGACTTGGAAATGTTCTTTCAACTCTTCATATTCCTTAGCATGTTGCATTTCTACTAATGGCCATTTCCTCTGCTTTTTTCCCCACATTTACACTGAGAATCCTAAATACACAGTTTGCCTGCAGATTCCCATCAGAATCAAGCCAGAAAGCATACAAAGGAAAAGCAGAATACATTTAAGTGTTTTCTGCTGTCTGCATGCCTTTCATAAGACTCACCTTAACTTTAAACATGGGCACTTAACTCTCACAGTGACAATGAAAAGTAAAGTGAAAGTGTTAAGTCGTTCAGTTGTGTCCAACTATTTGAGACCCATGGTTTGTAGCCCGCCAGGCTCTGTCCATGTAATTCTTCAGGCAAGAATACTGGAGTGGTTTGCCATTCCCTTCTCCAGGAGATCTTCCTGATACTACTTCATTTAGTAACTATCCCATAGTTGTGCCATTCAGAATCAGAATACCTAGGTTCAAATCTCATCTCTGATTTACTGACCTGTGGTTCTAAGACAAGTGATTTAACCTTACATACAATCTCTGCATTGACTTCTTCATTTGAAAAACAGAATTAGCAATTTTTCCCCATGTATGTAAGTCTCAGAAGGCTAAACTGCATGCATTTGAAAATGAAAATATTTTGCAAAATGAATGTACCTTTTAAAATGTTTTCAATTCATATAACCCACCAAAAACAGCTATTCTGAGTCCTTAATATTATTTTTAAGAGACCAAGAATATTGAGAACCATTTGTCTAATGTTAACAATACTTGTAAACTTAAGAATAAAAACTATTGTAAGCTCTTTGAAACTACAACTATTAAATTATTGTTAATGCTTATATTAATGAGTTTTCACTTACTTTTTTTTATACTCCCTTACCAAAGGTATCACTATTTAGTTAGAATCAATGGTTAGCTCCATTTAGTAATTCTCTAGTTTTGCAAAAATGAATCTTAACTTTTTACCAATGATTAATGTGTAATACCAGATTTAATTCTCATATCAAAACAATTATTTAAAGGTAGATGCATAGCATTCTAATTACAATTGTTATCATTTACTGAGCACTAACTGAGCCAGGCATTGAATTACACATTTAATGCCCCTCTGTTTTTTTCTGTAGTTCCCCAACCAGGGATTGAACCCAGGCCAGCTTGGCAGTGAAAGCCTAATCACTAGGTCACCAGAGAACTCCCACGCTTAATTCTTTTAACAGCATCCATTTTTTAGGTTAGAAATTGAGTGCTCTCCATAGGTAGTTTGTAATTTCCTCAGAGCCATACATTTAGCAAGTGGTAGGCCTTCTAAACTCATGCTTGATACTGTAGAATTCCTTACTTCCCTCTCATTTTAATTTGTTTGGTCAAGGAGGGGCCTGAGAACTTGTATTTTTAATACGTGTATCAGGTGATTTTAATTCCCATGAACTGGAGATTATGCTTTGAGAACCCCAGTTCCTCTGTATACCCCAAATGTAAATATATATGGAGTATTAAAGGAACTACAAGATCATTGTTTAATAATTATCTATGTTAGAGAGATCAGGCTGGCCAGTGGAAAAGAGAATGAGGTTATGGGAATATATATAATATAAAATAATGATATTGCTGTATCAGGAAGTTTTATAGATATTCAAATCAGGAAAATATTTGCTTTTGAAGAATTCACATAAGCAGTGCCTGAGCCCCAAAAAGAAAGCCCAAAATTGAGCACAGAGTAGAGAAGATAATACTGTAACAAGAGTAAATAACATCAGTGAAGACTGGAGGTCTCTAAGTTAAAGGTTTCCTTACTGTGAATGGAACAATGGCTTTGCTATTTACTTTGCTATTTACTTTGCTGTTACTTAGCTCTGACTATGCTACAGTTGCTGGGAGAAATTACCATGGATCACACCAGCTGATTTGAGGCCTAAGAAGTAAATTCAGAAAATTCAAGAGTTTAAAAAGTATATCACTCCCATTCCAAAAAAACCCCTGTATTTCAAACAGTACTTACTATAATGGGTCAAAGAAAAAAAATACATGAAAACAATTGGCTGCCATTTTGTCTTACCTGTTCACAAGAAATATAATAATCACACAATGATAATAGAGGAAAATATAAATAGTGGCTACAAAATATTACACAAATATATCTAAATACCACTTTGAAACCATTTTCCCTCAACAAAATCCCCAAGGAACATTAACTTTGCTGTTAATGTACATAAAATGCTGCTGACATGCTGAAAAATTCAGGCTAATTTAATAGTGCCTGATGGGCCTTACTTCATGTAAAGATGATGTAATAATATGTTGCTAAATGAGTCTGCTCATATTACCTTCACGGCAATTGCATAACTGATGAGCCATTAAAAGGAAACTGGTGTTGCAGTATTACTGGAAACATTGATAGATCATTCTGCAATTGAATTTTTTTTTTATTTAACACAGCGCATAGAAGCCAACATCTTTATTAACTAGTAGGTATGGGGGCAACAACTTGGGAGATTGGGATTGAGTTATACACACTACTATATATAGATAACTAATAAGGACCTATAGTGTAGGGAACTCTACTGAATACTATATAATGACCTATATGGGAAAAGAATGTAAAAAAGAGAAGATATATGTATATGTATAACTGATTCACTTTGCTGTATACCTGAAACTAACCCAAGATTGTAAATCCAACTATAGTCCAATAAAAATTAATTATAAAAATTAACTGTCAATTGATATTTTAATAACTGCCACCATGAAATGAAAAATTCCTTTTATGATTAAGATTGTTTGTCATTGATTCCTCTTAAACAAGTATTAATTTAAAGTGCTCAGCCTAAAAAAAAATAAGTAAATAAAGTGCTCAGCCTAGAAGAGGCAGTGTCTTGTATTTTTTCCCCAAGAAATTTAATTTTCATCAGAGTTAAGATATTTACCCTTGAAAAAATAGCAATTAACTTTCAAATCTCAGTTAAGAGTTATTAGAAATTTACCCATACCATTTGTTTCTTTACCATTTTCTTTTTCCATTATAGTCAATCTCATTATATACCACATTTGATTATGATAAAATGATAAGAGTCAGTACATAAAGAAATAATGATAAACTGTGTATACATCTAATAACAGAGCTTCAAAATGAAGGGAACAAAAATTGGTAATTAAAGAGAGAGATTCATAATCATAGTTGAAGATTTGAATACCTCTGTCTCAGCAATTGACAGAATAACTAGACAGAAACTTAGTAAAGACATAGAACTAAATGAACCACTGTAAACTATTTTGACCTAATTGATATTTTAAAAATTCTGTTCCCAACAACTGACGAACATAAATTCCTTTTAAGGGTAGATGTTACAATTGACAGGATTGAACCATATGCTGATCTTCAAATCAATGTCAATAAATTGAAAAAAGTTTAAAATCATACAAAGTATTTTTTCTGACCACAAAAGAATTAAATTAGAAGTCAGTAAGATACCTAGAAAAATGCCAAATATTTGGAATGAAATGGGCTGTTTCATTTAGACATGGACATGTCTAAATAACCCATAATTTTGAAAAGAAATCAGAAGGGAATTTAGAAAGTATTTCTAAGTAAATTACAATGAAATAAGATAACAAAATTTGTTAATGCAATTAAAGCACTGCCTTGAAGAAAATGTATAGCTCTGAATACTTGTATTCAAGAAGATTACAGTGCATAACCTGAGGTTCTGCCCTTTGAAGTTAGAAAAAGAAGAGAGAAAGCAGTACAAATAAGAGCAGTAATCAGTGTAATATTACACAAATAATAGAAAAAGCTAATGAAGCCAAAATTTAGTTATTTGAAAAGATCCATGAAATGAATAACTCCTAGCTAGACTAATTAAAGGGGGACAGGGAGGTGGGGAAAGAACAGCCAGTTACCAGTATCTGAAGTGGCAGAGAGATTATCACTGTAGGTCTTATATACATTAAAAGAATAATAAAGAAGTGTTGGGAATAAGTTAATGAATTTGAACTTAGGTGAAATAAGCAATTTCTTAAAAATTACTTACTGAAAGGGAACAAGATGAAGCAAGAGTTTGAATAGCTCTACGACAGAGGATGAGATGGCTATATGGCATCACCGACTCAATGCACATGAGTTTGAGTGAACTCCAGGAGTCGGTGATGGACAGGGAGGCCTGGTGTGCTGCAGTTCATGGGGTCGCAAAGAGTCAGACATGACTGAGCGACTGAAAGAACTGAACTGAACTGAATATCTATTAATGCAAGTGAATTCATCTCAGTTTTTTTACAGAAAAAATTTGAGGGTCATATAGTTTCATTGGTGAATTCTTTCAAATGCTTAGAGGGGGAATTAATACCAATCATACACAAACTGTTTTAGGAAACAGATGACAAGGGAACACTTTGCACCTCATTTTATAAGATGAACAACACCCTGGTACTCAAAATGCACATGGTGTATGTACCAGTGGTGAAAGAATAGCTTAATTGTTGAAAATCAACATTGAAAATCAGTCATTGTAGTTCAGCACATTAACAGAACTAAGGAGGAAAATATCTTGAAAGATTTAGAAAAAGTATTCAACAAAATCAAAATATTCATAATAAAACCTCTCAGGAAACTAAGCACAGATAGGTGCTTCCTCAGTTTGATAAAAAGACTCACAGGAAAGATCTCTAGCTGTTAAGTGTAACAGCATGCTTAAAGGTGAAAGACTAAACATTTTATTCCTGTTAGGAACAAGGTAAGACTTTCTATTCTTACTACCTGGATTGTGTATTCTAGTCAGTGTAATAAGAAAAGGGATAAAAATTGGAAAGGAATAAATTCAGCTGAATTGGCAGATGATATGTCTGTGTATATAAGAAGTCATAAAGAATTATCAAGAAAACTTCTAGAACTGATACCTACTTTTAGCTAGGTCACAGCTTACATAGCCAGTCTAAAAAACGATTAGATTTCTATATACTAACAGTGAACAATTAGAAAATGAAACTATCAAAGCAGTATTGTTTAAAATGGGACCTAATAAACTTATAAGCTTTTGCCCATCAAAGGAAGCGATAAGAAAAAATGAAAAGACAACCTATGGAATGGGAGAAAAACATTTGCAAATGATCTGACACACAAGGGCTTAATCTCCAAAATATACAAACAGCTCTTACAAGTCAGTGACAGAAGAACAAACAACCCAACTGAAAAATGAGCAGAAGACCATAATACACATTTCTTCAGGGAAAACTTACAGATGCCCACTAGGCTCATGAAAAGATGCTCAACGTCACTAATTATTAGAGGATGCAATGAGAGCCTCAGTGAAGTACTGCCTCACACTGGTCAGAATGAACATCATTTAAAAGTCTACAAATAACATGCTGGAGCAGGTGTGGAGAAAAGGGAAATGGTGGGAATGTAAGTCGTACAGCAAACTGTGGAAAACAGTGTGGAGGTCCCTCAGAAGACTAAAAATAGAATTACCATATGATCCAGCAATCCAACTTGTGGGCATATACTTGGACCAAGCTATAATTCAGAAAGATACATGCACCCCTGTATTCATAGCAGCAAGTGCCTCCTATTTATGGAATACTACTTAACCATAAAAAAAGAATGAAATAATGCCATTTGCAGCAACATGGATGCACCTAAAGATTATCATACTAAGTGAAGTAAGTCAGAAAGAGAAAGACAAATACCATATGATATCACTTATATGGAGAATCTAAAATATGACACAAATGCACCTATCTATGAAACAGGAAAAGACTCACAAGAGAATAGTGTGATTGCCAAGGGGAGGAGAGGGGGAGAAAGAGATGGACTGGAAATTTAGGGTTGGTAGATGCAAACTGTTACATTTAGAACAGATAAACAGCAGGGTCCTAATGTATAGCTCAGGGAACTATATACAATATTCTATGATAAGCTATAAAGGAAAAGAATATTTTAAGAAGAATGTATATGTGTGTAACTGAGTCACTGTGTTACACAGCAGAGATTGGCATTACACTGTAAATCAAGTATACTTCAGTTTAAAAAACAGTATTTTAGTACATCAAAAAGTGTAAAATGCTGAGGGATAAATTTAACAGATTATAAGCCTTCAGCAATAAAAACTATAAAATATTGTTGATAGAAATCAAAGAAGATCTAAATAAATAAGTATACCATGTTTATGAATTGGAAGACAATGTCATTTAGATTTTAGTTCCAGTGTTCTATAGATTTAATACAGTCCCAGTCAGACTCCCAGTAGGCTCTTTATAATTATTGACAAGATTATTTAAAAGTTGGTTCGAAAAAGTATAGGATTAAGCAGAGCCAGAATAGTCTTTGAAAAGAAGAAAAGAGGAAGGACTTTACCTGGCTTTAAGACTTCCTGTGAAGTGAAAGTCGCTCAATCGTGTCTGACTCTTTGCGACCCCATGGACTGTATAGTCCATGGAATTCTCCAGGCCAGAATACTGGAGTGGGTAGCCTATCTCTTCTCCAGGGGATCTTCTCGACCCAGGGATCGAACGCAGGTCTCCCACACTGCAGGCGGATTCTTTACCAGCTGAGCCACAAGGGGAGCCCAACACTTCCTGTAAAGCAACAGTAATCAAGATAGTGTAGTTTTCATATAAAGACTGACAAATAGATCACGGAACAGAATATAGAGTCCAAAAAGAGACCCATACCTATATGGAAAATAATGTTTGATAAGAGCATTCTAGCAATTCAGTAAGAAAAGAAGCATCTCTTTTTAATATATTGTGCTGGAATACTGTATATCAATATTGAGGGGGGAAGCCCTTCAATTCTTAACTTATTTCATTTGCTTTTGTTGTTTTAGTTGCTAAATTATGTCCAACTCTTGCAACACCATGGACTGTAGTTTGCCAGGCTCCCCTGACCATGAGATTTCCTAGGCAAGAATACTGGAGTGGGCTGGCCATTTCCTTCTCCAGGGGATCTTCCCAACCCAGGGATTGAACCCACATCTCCTGCATTGCAGGATGTTTCTTTACCACTGAACCACCAAGCAAGCCCTACCTTATTTCATAGATGTAAATTTGAGATACACTTAAATATAGCTAAAATAATAAAGCTGCGAGGGAATAATATAGATTAATATATCACTTCAAGACAAAATTTTTTTCAGAAGATACAAAAGTATAGAACATGAAAGAAAATTGATGAATTGAACTTAATTAAAATTTAAAACTTGTGTTCTTTCCAGAACACCATCAAGAAAAGGAAAAGAAAAGCCACAGAATGAGAGAAAGTATTAGCAACAAGGACTTAAGTGTAGACTATATAATTATCCCTCATAACTCAGCAATAAGAAAGAAGCAATCTAATTTTCAGAGTAGACACTTAGAATAGATATACAAATGAGCAATCAGCACATTAAAAAATGCTCCATATTACTAGCTTTCAGGCACATGAAAATTAAAACCACAGTGACATGGTAACACAACTACCAGAATAGCTGAAGTTTATTTTTTTAATTTTTTTATTGAAATATAATTGACTTAAAATGTTATGCCAGTCTCTGATAACAAAGTGACTCAGTTATAGACATGTTTGCATTCTTTTTATATTGTTTTCCATTTACGGTTTGTTACAAGATATTGAATATAGTTCCCTCTGCTATATATTAGGACCTTGTACAGAATAACTAAAAAAATTTGGAGCTAAATTTAAATTGCTAATTGGACTATAAAATGCTATGACTTTAAAAAACTATTTGACAGTTTCTTAAAGTTAAATATGCATCTACCCCATGACTCAACAGTTTTGTTCCCAGGCGTTTTTCCAGAAAAAGTTGTTCATCAAAAGCTTTCATCAAAAATGTTCATAGCAGTGGCTTCCCTGATGATCTAATTGCTAAGATTCCATGTTTCCACTGCACGAGGCACAGGTTTGATCCTTGGTAAGAGAAGCTCTGCATGCTGCAAGATGCAACTAAAAAAAAAATATTCATGTCGACTTATTCATTATAACCTAAAACTGGAAACATCACAGATGTTCATCAACAGGAGAGTAGATAAATGAACTGTATTATGTTCATGCATGGAATGCTATTCAACAAAAAAATGGAATGATCTAATATTTCATAGACTTCCCCAATGACTCAGCAGGTAAAGAATCCACCTGCAATTGAGGAGACACAGGAGGTTCGAGTTCGATCCCTGGGTCAGGAAGATCCCCTGGAGGAGGAAATGGCAACCCACTACAGTGTTCTTGCCTGGAAAATCCCATGGACAGAGCAGTCTGGTGGGCTACAGTCCCCAAAGAGTAGGACACAATTGAGTGACTCACAACAACAATGATTTCATAATGTTACACTGAGTGAAAGAGACCAAATCTTAAAAATGCTTTGTCTCTCCATTTATATGAACAACAATAATAGGCAAAACTCCTGTGTTGATTTAAAAAAAAAATCAAATCAGTGGTTGCCACTGGAAGTTCTTCTGTGATGGTAACATTTCTGAGGTGATAGAAGCATCTTATGTCTTAATATGCATTCATCAGAACTGATTGAGTGACACTTAAGGTCTCAACATTTTATTGTATGTGAAAAACAGCTTAGTTTTTTTTTTTTTATGAAAACTAGTTATTTACAGTACCAGCTAAGAAACTTTATTTAAATACTTTAAGAGTAAATGTTTAAGGTATACAAGACCACTGAAAACTGCCAAATTACTAAACATTGCTTGGAGAAATTTTTAAAGACCTCAGCAAATGCAGAAATGTACCATGTTCGTGAATAGGAGACAATATTATTAAAGTGTTCATTGTTAGATTGATGTGTAGATTGCATATAATCCCAGTTAAAACATCTGTTTCTGCTTTATTGACTGTGCCAAAGCCTTTGACTGTGTGATCACCACAAACTGGAAAATTCTTCAAGAGATGGGAATGCTAGACCACCTGACCTGCCTCTTGAGAAATCTGTATCAGCAGGTCAGGAAGCAACAGCTGCAACTGGACATGGAACAACAGACTGGTTCCAGATATGAAAAGGCGTACGTCAAGGCTGTATATTGTCACCCTGTTTAAGAAATGCTGGACTGGATGAAACACAAGCTGGAATCAAGATTGCAGGGAGAAATACCAGGAACCTCAGATAGTAGATGACACCACCTTTATGGCAGAAAGTGAAGAAGAACTAAAGAGCCTCTTGATGAAAGTGAAAGAGGAGAGTGAAAAAGCTGGCTTCAAGCTGAAATTCAGAAAACTAAGATCATGGCATCTGGTCCCATCACTTCATGGCAAATAGATGTGGAAACAGTGGCTGGCTTTATTTGGGGGGGCCCTAAAATCACTGCAGATGGTGACTGCAGCCGTGAAATTAAAAGACACTTGCTCCTTGGAAGGAAAGTTATGACCAACCTAGACAACATATTCAAAAGCAGAGACATTACTTTGCCAACAAAGGACCGTCTAATCAAAGCTATGGTTTTTCCAGTAGTCATGTATGGATGTGAGAGTTGGACTATAAAGAAAGCTGAGCACCAAAGAATTGATGCTTTTGAACCATGGTGTTGGAGAAGACTTTTGGGAGTCCCTTGACCTGCAAGGAGAGCCAACTAGTCTGTCCTAAAAGAAATTAGTCCTGAATATTCATTGGAAGGACTGATGTTGAAACTGAAACTCCAATACTTTGGCCACCAGTTGCGAAGAACTGACTCATTTGAAGAGACCCTGACGCTGGGAAAGATTGAAGGCAGGAGTAGAAGGGGATGATAGAGAATGAGATGGTTGGATGGCATCACCTACTTGATGGACATGAGTATGAATAAACTCCGGGAGTTGGTGATGAACAGGGAGGCCTGGCGTGCTGCAGTCCATGAGGTCGCAAAGAGTCGGACAAGACTGAGCAACTGGACTGAACTGAAAACCCCACCAAGATTTTTTGTGTTTGCATAGGTATTTACAAGCTAATTTTTAAATTGTTTGGAAATACAAATGACCTAGAGTACCCAAAGCAGTGTGGAGAAGTAAAGAACGAAGCTGGAGAATTTATGCTGCTGGACTCTATTTAACGTAAGACTTAGCACAAAGCTGTCATAATTAAATAGCACCATACTGCCGTGACTGAGAAATGTGACATTGGAACAGAGTAAAGCCCAGCAGTCCACCCACACTTAAGCAGTTCATTTGATTTTTAACAGTGTTTGCCAAAGTATTCCAATGGGAAAAGGAAAGGTTTTTTAAAAAGAATGCACTAACAAATGGATATTCCTATGGATAATTACGAATGTTAGTCTTTTTCCTACACTAAAAGCAGAAGTTTTACAAGGTGGACCTAGACCTAAATGTAAAAGCTAAAATTACAAAGCTTTAAGAGAAAAATAGAAGAGAATCTCTCTTCAATTAGCGGGTGAGCAAAACTTTTCCATATAATACACAGAAAACTACAAAAGAAAGAAAATGATAAATGTCATCAAAATTAAAGACTTCTGCTTTTTAAAAAGCATAGGTTTAAAAAATAAATATTTACTAATAATGATAATAATAAAATGCACCAGTATGTAAAATTTGAGAGTTCTTATGATTAAAAATATTAATCATGAAAAAAAATAAATAAAAAAGCATAGGTTTTAAAAAAGAAGACTGTACATCTAACAAAGGATGGGTATCCAGGATAAAGGACTCCTACAACTCTATAAGGTTTTCCAAGGCTTCTACAGTTTTTCTTTTTATGACAAGGTTAACTACAGTCGAACAAATTTCCAGTCCCTTCTAGATCAGTAATTCTATGGTAATTTCAAGAATAGGATCATTTTAGTTGGTGACAGGACTACAAGCTGTTATATAAAAGATACCTATGTTGTAGCTACTTCTTTCTTTTTCTTTGTTCCTTCCTCCCCTCACTTCCCCAGTAACTTTTGTTTTTAAGGACAGGTTTCCTTTGCCCATGACAACTGACAGTTTTGGAGACTGAAGTTACTTGATGGGATGATTTCTGACAGCATAGTTATAGAAAATCCCTAAAGAATGAGACCAGTGGAGTAATTATCTAGCCTAATATATCCATAAATATATTTTTTAAAGTCTTAATTCTATAGGGGAAGAAAGTTTTTTTCAATCCTCTTAAGGTTCCTGATTGGATCTGAAAAGCAAACTGACAAAGATTAACAGGAGAAGAGCTTACAAATTTATTTAATATGGTTTTGCATAAATGGGAGCCTTCATAAGGGATGAAAACTAAAAGAAACAGACCTATGTACTTTCTTTTCATGCTAGGTTTGACGAATAGGTGATTACAGATTAATATGATATATATTAAGGAGTATGAGGTAATTGTAAACTGGGGGAAACTTAGTAAAGCCAGTTAGGATTCTTCTTGACATCCCTGTTTTTTAGACATAAGGATGCTTCTTTGCTCCGGTTGTAGGGAGTACACATCTCACATGAGGAGAGACTAAGGAAAATCGGGTTAGGGTCAGGATGGAGGGCGTCAGAATGACCTTCCTGCTTCAGTTTCCCAAACTCCTCAGCTTAAAATACTCAGTATGTCATAGTACCATATTTTGGTGTGTTGTATCCTGAACTCAGGCTTCCCTCGTAGCTGGTTGGTATAGAACCCACCTGCAATGTAGGAGACACAGTTTCGATCCCTGAGTCAGGAAGATCCCCTGAAGAAGGAAATGGCAACCCACTCTAGTATTCTTGCCTGGGAAATCCGATGGACAGAGAAGCCTGGAGGGCTGTAGTTCATGGGGTCACAAAAGAGTCAGACATGACTTAGTGACTAAACAACAATGACAATCCTGAACTCCTTCTTTCTTTTATTCTTAAAGTTAGGGTTTTAAGTTGTTAAGATGGAATTTTTAATGCATTTTAAATTATTCCAGTGTCCTTAATTGTTTTATCTCTAGATCTAGTTTGGTTTGAGGTAGTTCTTTTATAGATTTCTAGGAATTTAAAATAAATTCCTTAAGTATTTAGATGATTTGCTTTATTTCAAATGTGCTTTTAATCAAATAATAAGAGTTTTCACTGATTTAATAGGACCTATTATACAGATCTATATCCCACAGCGGTAATGTGTTCATTGTATTTTAACATTTTATTGACCAGTTTTTTTTTCAATGTGTGTTTGTCCTTTTTTTTTTTTTTAATAAAAATAATCTCTTATTCTCTAAGGACTATTGTGTCCTTAGAAATTACAGATTTCCAATTCACAAAATTTATTACCACTTCTGTTTTATGCAGACCAAATTTACTTACAATTTAAATACTTCATCTTTTTTTCTCATATTTCTTTCTTACTTGGTTAAAAAATGTAAAAAAAAAAAAAAAAGACAACTTCACACATTACAAAACTTGCTTAAAAGATACAGAATCTTATCAATAAGTATTTGCTTATTTTTTCATGTGAAGGGAACTGGGCCAGGCAACAGAATAAAAGAATTGGTATTAATTTTTAGGAAGCTTTCAAACTAATTGAGAAGACCAACTGTGTACACACAAAATTAACTAAAAAGATCCATATTAAATCTCAAGTAGAATAGATATAAGTTAGAACTCAGAAGAGAAAGAAAGAAGTGTGATATTGATACAGAGAAGACTTGCCAAAGAAAGTATAAAACTCTTAAGATCTTGGATGGATAAAATTTGACATAGTTAACAGGAGGACATCTTGAGCAAAGAGAAAATATGACTTCCAAAATAGAGACAGTAATATTCTACACATTGTATTGTTTTCCTTGATTTTCTCCCAGTAAAACTAGCCACTTTGTGAAGGCAGTCAGTGGTTTCTTGTTTATTACTTCCAGGTCCTCTCTCTGTGCCTGATAAACAAGAAGCTATCAGTGAATACCTTTTGAACAAATGTATTTGGAATGAAAAAAGAAGAGAATGTGTTTTCTCAGAACAGTAGCATTTTAGCTTGACTTGAATGGAATGTATGTTTAGGGAAAAGGTGTAAGATGTTTGAACTAAAAGAATATTACTTGAATACCTAAACAAAGATTAAAGGTTTGGGATTGGACACATGGCGTTATTAAAAAAGTACAGATGTTTCTTAGAAAAGTTAAGCTGTGGGTTTATGATTTACAAGAGAATTTATAAAATGATGACAAGGAAACTATTTGAAATTGTATTACTCTAGGCTACATAGACTTATGTAGGCGACTTAGCAGCAGCAGCAGTTACATAACAGCACGTTGCAGGTGTTAAGAGATAATTTTTTAAAAATAAAATCATGACTTCATGTAGATATAAAAATGAACAGGTATACAGATTTTATCTCATTGGTGAAGAAATCTGTAAGGTATTAGAACCAGTTCAAAGGAGAATCCAAAAACAGACACACTCATTGGTCAAAATTATGGAAATTAATATTCAAATAGAGGAAAACTTTTTTTTTTTCCTTTGGAGAAGGGTGGTAGAGCTGTTGAGGGTGGAGAAATGTTATTCATCTCTTTACTGGACAGAATTTTTTTTAGATATACATATAAGAATTATTTTTCATTGCTACAAGTTATCTACAATTTAGAGAGCTGTAAAATAGCTCCCATAGAATGAGAGTCAGATAACCTAGAAAGGTATGCTCTAGACCAGGCATCAGCAAACTACAGCTTCCAGCCAAATATCTCTACTACTACTTTTGTGAATGGTTTTATCAGAACATACCATGTTTATTCATCTATGCATTGGCTATGGTTTCTTTTTGGCTTCTAAAGTGGAGTTGAGTAGTTAGAGACAGTATGGCCCACAAAAGTTAAATGTTTTCTATCCAGTCCTTAACTGAACTGACCGTACTACAGATAATGTATAATATTCCATCACAGGTATATGTTTCTGACAATGAAGCAAATCAGGGTTTTCACATAGAGCCAATCCTATAGAGCCAAACATGTAGAGCCAAGCCTACTGTTTCCCCTAGAGGATTAATTAAAGCTGGTTGTTTCAAAGAGCATGTTGGATGTTTTTTAACATAACAACAAACCTAATTATAGGGACCTTAGCTTTAGGCTAAATTACTAGAACATATTTAGAGCAAGGAAGTTGATATTGTATACCATTCTGAGCAAATTATTTCTAAATAGGCATAAGTAAACACTCTATTCAGAGAAGAATTTGCAAATATTAAAGTAACTTGCAACTCTAGCATATAGAGAATGATTGAAGGACAGAAGGCTATTTAGTTTTAAAAGAGGACACCAGTAATTTAAAAAGCATCTTCAGATATTTGAGCATAATTTGGCTTGTTCTGTAACTTTTAAGGTAAAACTTTGGACAAAGTAATTCTGGTTTTAACTTAGTATGAGAAGGAATATTCTCCTAGAATGAAATGAAATGAAACTTGCTCAGTCCTGTCTGATTCTTTGCAAAACCATGGACTGTAGCCCACCAGGCTCTTCTGTCTATGGAATTCTCTAGGCAAGAATGCTGGGGTGGGTAGCCATTCCCTTATCCAGGGGATCTTCCTGAGCCAGGGATTGAACCTGGGTCTCCTGCCTTGCAGGCAGATTCTTGACCATCTGAACTACCAAAGAACCCAGTCATAGAGGATGGAATATTCAGCCTTGGTAAATAATGACTTCTCTCTCAGTGGCTGTATTTAAGCAGAAACTAGACATTTGCTTTACTGAAAATTTAAAGCTAGAGGGATTAGAGCATCTGTTGTTTGACTGAAATAAAAGACTTTAAAATTTTCTTCTAATTCCATGAGCTCTCTAGTGACAAGTGAAAAGCTTTCCAAGTGGCATTGATGATCCCTCTGAGGTTGGAGACCAGAAATTACTGCCAACATCCATCTATGTGATTTTATTTCAATACATGTTCTGATTTCCCTACCAGTATTGATTCGGGAATGCTATCATTTTGTCAGTTAGACTGACTTAATGCATGTAAAGTGGTAAGGATAGGAATTTTATTAATAGATTCTCCACTAGGACTGGGTTGTTTTTTGGTCCAAATCAGAGCTTTCTCTTTTTATCAGACTAACAATTACTGAATTTATAAACTTGTTTTTCCTTTTCTGAGGCCATTTATTGAGTTCTTCTAACCAGTTTTTCTGAGGTTTTTATGAACTCCTAACTCATTTGGGGGAGTATCCCTTTGGACCATAACAGAAATTTGGCTTCTGCTGGTGCCTTTGAGGACAGCATTTCTTTTGGAAATACCAGCAAGGTGATTTCCCTCAGCTTCCAGCAAATCCAGTTTAGAATGCCCCATAATCTTAAAGAAACTCAAGTGGCAGGTAAAACCATTGTATCCAATAATCCCTAAACCTAGGGGACATTTTAATGTTATTTCTGCTGAAAGTAAGAAAGCCATGTTGCTTCTGCATTTGAAAATCATGAGGTACTCTGAATGCATATCTGCTACCATTACAAATATTGGCAACTCTGTCCTTGGCTAAAGTACAAGACCAGGTAAGAGCATGTAACTCTGTTGGGCCTAAACAAATGGGAATAGGTTGAAAGACAGGAACTCTTGAGATTCGCTAGAGAGCTTGACTATTTGAACTGTCTCAGTATTCTGAAGCAAAGGCTGCTTTATAGTAGTTGAGTTGAGCACTGAGAGTGCGGCTCTAGTGTCAATACTGGAAGAGATTCAGCCCAAATATTGAGAAACATTTCTCCCAAGATGATTAGAGGGGAGAATTGGGGAAAGCCCCTGTAGTTCCTCCCATTGAGAATTGGCAGGATATTAGAAAAGCTCATTAGAGAGCTAAAGGTGCTAAAAGTACTTAACGTCTTTTTCAGTGTTCTTCCTTTTTATAATAATAAGAAAAACTAGGAGGGCTTTTATTTTATTTAGGAACTTTGATTTGCTACGCTTGAAGATCAGTAATTTCGTTGATTTTCCTTTTATGTGGTTTGTCTAGAGTGCAGGAGAGCTGGTTTATCAGATTATCTAAATCTGGAGTGGACATAGTTTCCCATTCTATTCTGGTCTCTTTTAGTAGAAGGAAAAGGTCCTGGTTTAGCCTGTTTTAGAGTTAAAATTTCCCTAGGTGGAATCAACATATGAAGGAAAACCAGAATTTTTTTTTTTAAAACAATTTGAAGTCAATAGTAATGGTCATAAAGAGGTTCATCATATTTTTGTGTACAAACCTGAATTTTATTCTAATCAACAGGATTTGGAAAAGCCCCAGGAATTGGTTGATGAAGTCACTTAGAGATTGCCTTAGCCTGATGATTTAATAAATGAGTTAGTGGCCTGGACTTCCAAAGACCTTTTATAATTCCAGAGACCTTTTAAGATGTTCCCAGTTAACAATTTTCAGTACTGAGTCTGGCCTTCAGTGACAAGTGTAAAACTGCTGCTGCTGCTGCTGCTAAGTCGCTTCAGTCGTGTCCGACTCTGTGCAATCCCATAGACGGCAGTCCACCAAGCTCCCCCGTCCCCGGGATTCTCCAGGCAAGAACACTGGAGTGGGTTGCCATTTCCTTCTCCAGTATAAAAACTAGCTGATATAATTAGAGAAACCAGGTTGATAAGTTTGATTGACTATATTAAATTCATCTGCAAACCTCTGAAGATCTTTAGTTACTTTGGAAAATGTTTTGGTGGTGGCTCCCAATTCACCTTTGGTCCAGGGAATATAAGAAATTAGCCTCTGGACCTCAGAAGGCTTAATTTTAAAGGGATAAGTTCTGACAAGTTCAGAAGAAAAGAGACTAGGGAGACTTTCTGAGAAAAAGGGAAATTTGACAAATATTACCTTAAAATCTTATTTTGCAGAGAGGCAATTTCAGACTTCTGACCATAGTGGGAAGCCTCAGAATACCAATTAAAATAGGTATTCCACTCAGTTCTCAAAATTTTTGACCTGTTGTCAAATTCATATTTAAGGAAATTAAAGTTGGGGATTTCATATGTTTTCCATAATAACAATTACATTTGGTCAGATTAGTCTCTTTAGTTTAAAATGTGCCTGAGGAGGGTTTTTAAACATAAAATCTCTGGACTTCTTAGGAGGTGGTAATCTAAATATTATAAAAATATTTAAATAACCAGGATCCCATTTCTCTAATGTAAAAGAATAATTTTCACACTGCCCAAACACCAAGCAAACTTACATTATCCAGTTTATCTAAGGAAACAGCTTTGTCCTGGAGGAGCCCAGCCAGTCAGTTCAGTCACTTAGTCGTGTTCAGCTCTTTGAGACCCCATGAACTGCAACACACCAGGCCTCCCTGTCTGTCACCAACTCCCAGGGTTTACCCAAACTTATGTCCATTGAGTCGGTGATGCCATCCAACCATCTCATCTTCTATCGTCCCCTTCTTCTCCTGCTCTCAATCTTTCCCAGCATCAGGGTCTCTTCAGATGAGTCACTGTTCACATCAGGTGGCCAAAGTATTGGAGTTTCAGCTTCAACATCAGTCCTTCCAGTGAACACCCAGGACTGGTCTCCTTTAAGTTGGACTGGTTGGATCTTCTTGCAGTCCAAGGAACGCTCAAGAGTCTTCTCCAACACCACAGTTCAAAAGCGTCAATTCTTTGGCACTCAGCTTTCTTTATAGTCCAACTCTCACATCTATACATGACTATTGGAAAAACCATAGTCTTGACTAGACGGGCGTTTGTTGACAAAGTAATGTCTCTGCTTTTGAATATACTAAAAAGTTGATCATAACTTTCCTTCCAAGGAGTAAGCGTCTTTTAGCTTCATGGCTGCAGTCACCATCTGCAGTGATTTTGGAGCCCCAAAAAATAAAGTCAACCACTGTTTCCCCATCTATTTCCCATGAAGTGATGGGACCAGATGCCATGATCTTCATTTTCTGAATGTTGAGCTTTAAGCCAGCTTTTTCACTCTCCTCTTTCACTTTCATCAAGAGGCTCTTTAGTTCCTCTTCACTTTCTGCCATAAGGGTGGTGTCATGTGCATATCTGAGGTTAATGACATTTCTCCCAGCAATCTTGATTCCAGCTTGTGCTTCATCCAGCCAGCGTTTCTCATAATGTACTCTGCATATAAGTTAAATAAGCAGGGTGACAATATACAGCCTTCATGTACTCCTTTTCCTGTTTGGAACCAGTCTGTTGTTCCATGTCCAGTTCTAACTCTTGCTTCCTGACCTGCATATAGGTTTCTCAAGAGGCAGGTCAGGTGGTCTGGTATTCCCATCTCTTTCAGAATTTTCTGCAGTTTATTGTGATCCACACAGTCAAAGGCTTTGGCATAATCAATAAAGCAGAAATAGATGTTTTTCTGAAACTCTCTTGCTTTTTCGATGATCCAGCAGATGGCAATTTGATCTCCGGTTCCTCTGCCTTTTCTAAAATCAGCTTGAACATCTGGAAGTTCATGATTCACGTATTGCTGAAGCCTGGCTTGGAGAATTTTGAGCATACTTTACTAGCATGTGAGATGAGTCCAATTGTGGGCTCATAGGAAGGGGCCAGTGGCTGAACTGATGTGGTTTCAGTGAAGCAGCTCCTGTTACCAAAGCAGTGGGTGGACGGCTTCTCAGCCAGCTTTAGTTGAATCAGTCTGTTCTCAAAATCAGACTGAAGTGCCAAACAAGTACTCATATACAGAGCAAAGCCTTAACCAGAAAAGTAAAACCTTAAAATAGATCCCAGATAAAGCCAGGAGATCTTCAAACAAAGAGAGGGTGAGAAACATACCTTCAGACCTCAGGGTAAGCAAGAAAATCATCACAGTGGATTCAGTTGTAGGTACACACTTGTTAGCTTATCAGCCCCAGAGTGGGCCATCAAAATGTTGGCCCAAAACAAATAAAGTACCACATGTTTCTCCAACAAAGATGGATTTATTTGGGATGAGCAAAGAACTGTAGTTCGGGGTCTGTAACCATGGTTAGCCATGTGCAAGTTTTCCACAGCTGGGAAGGAAAATGATTTTATAGAGGGAGAAAAGGAAATTGGGAGGGCTAAAAGTAAGCAAGAGTTCATGACTTTTCATTGGCTGAGTCCCTGTTAGGAAAGAACAATCCTTCTTCTTCCTCTTGGATTCTGTTATCATCACAGATTGTGAGAGCCCTCCCGTCTCATTTCTCAACTCTTGTTAATTGAGGTTTTTGTTTATAAATGTTTTACAGGTTCTATAAGTAATAGGGAAGTGATGGTGCTTTAAGAATAGGTTATGTCAGAACTGAATATTGAACTTAAAGATTTTGGAAGTCAAGTGGTTCCTCACACCACCTTTTCAGGAGTAGATGGAGGATTCTTGGAATTAGGAATGTTAAGACATAAAAGTGGCTGATGGATGAACTGTTGAAGCTATTCAGGAGAAGATTCACTAATGAAGGAATATGTGAAAGGGGCATGCACAGTGGCTGGCACACAGTAGGCATTCAAAAAATGTTTGAATCAAAATCCTGTAATCCAGGAAAGCATATTGGTGAAGGTAAAAGCCATCAGGTGCCTTCAGGGTGAGCTGGGCTTTGTGAGTTGTTTGGAACAGAGGTAAAATAAACTGTTCGGTGGGAGGAATGTCTTATCCTGAAGTATGAACAGTAGGCAGTTTTAATTTCCTGCTTCTGTTAAAAGACCACAGAGGGTTAGATTATGTAGAGGTAACTTGGCAGAGGGAAAAGTCATTCTCTTTGTTTCTATTCCTGCCATAAAACTTCCTAATTTTTGGTGCTACTCAGAATATGGTACTGTTTCAGAATATTGTTTCAAAAAATCATTTTATTGTTTTGTAAACTTATTTCAGTAGAAAGGAGTCTGCTAAATAATGGCTAAAGATTAGACACTATCCTGGGGGAAAAAGTGAAGAAAGAGGTGAGCACAGGCTGGGTATTATATGATAGTAAGAGATTGTTGTCAGTTTGGGGGTTGTAACTGAGAAGAAGTAGAATAAATGAAACAGAAACAGCAGAATGCTGAAAGTTGTTGAAACTGAGTAAAAGATATATAAAGAATGGATCATCATTTTTTTTCTTCTATTTTTGTTTATATTTGAAAATTCCAAAAAAGTTTCAATTTTAAAAAAGATGTCCAGTATAGAATGTTTTAGGTCAAAAAATATTATATACCTAACTAATAGCTTAGTGCTTTATTGGGTTTTTTGTTATTCTTAATTGTATTCTTGGAAATACATGGGATGGATTGGGAAGAGAGTGCACTCATTTACTGAATATGAAAGCCTAACATTAAAGGAAAAGAAGAGTGGCTTCAGAGTGTTAGAAGTCTGCTGAAAATCTTAGGATTATGTCACACCATTTCCACAGAAGCAAAAGAGAAATGATATTTCCTTCTATCTTGTTCTTCTAATGTTAGCTAGCATCTCACATAGCTGCCTCCTTTGTGTTCATGAAAGAAAAGGCCCAAAGGCACACTGGTATCTTTATAGGAAGTCTTCCAAAGGGCCCTATTTATCAAGGAAGTTTCTAGATTCAGATAGTCGGAAAAGCTGCTCACTTAGGGAAGACTTGCTCAGAGTATACTGCTCACTACTAACGTCCTGAGAGTCTGCCTTCAGGACATCCCTAATAGCATTTTTTGAAAGAGGGGGTGGTCTCTTTATGGGAACCTGTAAAATCGTAAAAGAAAGTCATCCTTATTTCATGTTTACAATTATTTAAATACTGAACTGAATGTTTTAAAATAGCTTTTAAATAGTTCTTTTATTTCTGGTAGGCATTTATCAGTCTACCTTCCAGATCTTCCTTCTTTGTTATCTGTCAGCTGATGAAGGACTCAGGAGAAAACTTCAGAGGGAAAAAAAATAGTGAAAATGAAATATTAAGATGGTAAATTTTCCTTTTGTTTACTGATAATTAAAGAAGATTAAGAAACTTAAACTGCTAAGATTGCCATGTTTTAGTAACTTAATAGTACATAGATAGCTTCTTCTCTTCTTTCTTTTTTCTCTTTTTAAGGCAGAAAGATTGGGCTGATTGTGTTGGCAGGATGCATTTGATGGATGACTGTCATTATCCTATCAAACCTGCACGACACTTTAAGTATCGAAAATGATAATTAAATTTTCAAGAGACCATGTTGAGTTTATAAGATTTGGGACTTGCAAAAGAATGAGCATAACAGTTGGCTAGTGGTGACTGGTGTGTTGTTATTGACCCAGGAAAGAAATAGAAGCATCTCAGATTTTCTTTTACTTTGTTTCCTTGTACACCCCTCCTGCTCCCTCCCCCAATTAATATATTGTCCAAAATGTTAGTAATGACTTGAAACTATTCAGGTTGCACAAAGCATTTAATGAAATCTTGTCTTAGACAAAACACTAGAGAGGATCATAATTAATGTCTCATTTTCTGCCAGTTGCTATTGATTACTCATTCAAGATCCCTTTGTTCTCGGAATGATAACAACTGTAGTTTGCTTTGCTATCTAATGAGATTCTCAGGATAGAATTCTTTAACAACTTGCTGATAATTGCTAACATATCCCTGGAATTTCAATGTAAATGAATTTGCATCATAATACATTATTTCACAAATGTCGTTGTTTTCCAAATTCAAGTTTTATTACAGCCCTTCTTTAAATCATTTGTAGAAAGTTAACAGAAGACTGATATATTATTAAAGCCCAGCACTTATATTTTGCTGAATTCCTCTTCACTCTCTGAGATTTTGATTTGGTTATGACATGAGGTGAGACGCTACTTTGTCACTCTTGAGTTGTCCTATCTCTGAAACTTCAAATGGACTGACAGCTGAAATGTACTGTGATCTTTCTAAATTAAAAGAACAGTTGCAAATATAACAATACTGTACTAATTCTGCTTTTAAAACAGTTTTGTTTTTTTATTTCTGAGTAACAAAAGAAGCGCGTAGTATAGCCTAAAAAAATCATCTGAGGGAATTCCTTGAAGGTCCACTGGTTAGAATTCTTTGCTTTTACTGCCTAGTACACAGGTTCGATCCCTGGTCGGGATCTAAGATCCTGCAAGCTACACAGCACAGTCCCCCCAAAAAAAAAATCATCTGGAAAATTTCAACAATTTATATATTCTGTTTTGTCATGATTTTTGTTTTATATCTTTCTGTGTCTTTAACATGTCCCCTCTCAAAAGGGTGAATTTGGAACAGCTGCATGTTTTTAATACATAATGTATTAAAACTGAATACTATTTCAGGGGTGTAATATAGGCATGAAATTAAGAAGTACTATAGAATGAACAAAGAGCAGAGGTTCCAAGAGTCCATATTAAATATTTAAATTTTTTTGACATATGTAACTATAACATTAGATACTCCCATCTTACTTTTCTAGAAAGCAAATTATTAAGTTAGTGCTTCAAATTTTTAATGATAAAATGAGGCTTATTTAATCTGATTGTGAATAGATGTGAAAATATATGTAGTACAGCATTTGGACTAAGCCATTTAATGGTAAAAAGTAGTTTTGAGGAAGGAAGTCTATCAAGATTTCAGATTCTTCCCTCTTAAGAGTAAAGAGTATCCAAATTATTACAGTGTGATTTTGAATCCTCCTGGCTACTTATCATACCATTTTTATATATTATGTTTTCCTGTGGTCCTATTAAATTGCATTCACAGTATGTTCCAATGTAATTACGAAGAACTTGCAATAGTAAATGATGTTGGCCTTGCCCACTACTTACATTTTTGGTCAGTATCACCATGAAGTGTGTTGTTGTTGTTAGTCAGTCATGTCCAACTCTTTGCAACCCCATGGACTGTAGTAGTCCACTAGCCTCCTCTGTCCATGGAATTCTCCAGGCAAGAATACTGGCATTGGGTAGCCATTGTGTTCTCCATGGAATCTTCCCGACCCAGGGATCCAACCCAGGTCTCCTGCACTGCAGGCGGACTTCCTGTCTAATCACTGTGAAGAACACTAAATAGTCTTTTCAGGTTCACATTTTAGAGTCCCAAGTTTCTCATGCACATGAAGAGGAAGAGGGAACTTAAAAAATACTGCACAGGCTACTAAAGTTCCATGTAAAGAAATGGGAATTTTTATTTAGGCTAAAAGTATGTCATATGTAATTTAAAATGAAACTTACTGTAGGTTGTTATAATAATCTAGGCTATCTTAGTGTTTCAGGAATAACCCTGTATTAATTATTCCTTGGTAATTAGATTGATTTTTCACAGATGGAGTTTCTAGATGACTATTAAAAAGATTCTTTTTCTTGAAGCATGTGTTAAGAAATTTAGTGCAATGCTATTTCAGAATACTAATTCTGCCTTGCATAAGACAGCAGAATAAAGCTGCTTTGTCTGGTTCTATATCCTCTGGGATACTTGGGTATTCTTTTTGCCTGAGATACCTCCAGGACAAGATCAATAATGCTTCTCATTTGTTATAGGCAGGCAGAAAAATCAATAGTATGAGCTGATATGTAATTTTATTTTAGGAAAAAGTCAATAGATTATTGTGTGCACTTTAGTTTTACCAAAATGTTTAAAGAATCAAATAAAGGGAAAAAAATATGATTTAGTTAGTATATCAAATCCTTGGAGAGAAAACTTTGTCTTAAACTTCTTTTGTGTTTCTTACAGACTAAACATTTCATTTTAGTTGGCAAGATGAAATATCATCTTGTGTTCTTAAGAAGAAACAATTTCTCCTTCATTTACTTTCCCTAATCATTTCGATCGTGGTACAGATAAAACAGGAGAACTGGTTATTTCTGTGATTAGGACAACTGGGTGAAGGACAGCAGGGTGAAGAACAACTTCTGTGGCTTTCTTGAAATTATATTAACTGGAGAAAAAGAAGATAGGGTATTTCCTAACCACATCTCCAGATTTGTCTAAGAGGAAGGAGAAAAGTATATCATCGGTAAAATTGGTAACAAGTAAACTTCTTTCCTAAAAAAAAATTTGTTCTTTTTCTTCCTTTATTTCATGCATATGTACAAAAATCAACAGTATGTATTTTATAGGTAACTCAACTTTAAGATTATAATTCACAAATGCATTTATATGTCACTTAACATTTTTTCAAGTTACCTTTAAAAATGGTAATTGGACTCCTAGACTGCTATAGAAATTTTGTTGTACTGAGGAAAGAGTCTCTTCAACAGAACTAGATTCAAATTGGGTCCCACTTCTTGCTATCTGTATAATATCTCTATGTAATGCTTAATACAGTTCCAGTAAATATTATCTGAGATCGTATATTTGATAGTATGCTAGTGTACCCTTGATATTTAGTCTGATTTTTCCCCAGTTTTTTGAAAAATTATAGACCCATGGAAAAGATACTAGAATAGTACAATGAATATCCATGTACTATAAGTTTCATCATTTAACATTTCACTATATTAGTGCCCACTTATTGCTCTTTTTTCACTCAATATATGCCTATAATTGTTGGTCTGTAAGCTGTATGTGGGTTTTTGCACATAAACATACATACTTCTGCTGAATCATTCTGAGAATAAGTTGCCATTTCTCTGCTTATTCTTGATCTAGGTTGATACAGTTTAAATCTGTCACTTTCCTCTTTGGATTTAGCCTCTTAATTGTCAGCCATTTCTCTGAGGGCTTGTTTATTCTCTCTTCTATTTCCAGCATCCATCTTACCTTCACCACTGAGAGTTGTAGCTCAGCCATCTTGTTTTCAGGGCAGCTGAGCTCTCCTTACTTTGTACCCAGGAAACAACAAAGAATGCCCTTCTCTTATTTTCATTCTTTTATGATACTTAGAATATGGTAACCTATGGGGAAAGAAAAAATGAAATTGAGTTTTTATTTTTCACAAGGGGCTACAACTGTGCCACTTACTTTTACTTAAGCCTTACTTACTTCTCCAGTAACCCTCTGAACTAGTTAGTAATATAACCATATATAGAAAACAAAGCAGATGCATTAATGTTAAATAATTTGCCCAGAATCTTTTTTTTTTTGCCCAGAATCTTATAGTGAGGATTTGAACTCAGGTACCTAACTCCATAGCCCATGCTGCTTCCAGGACATCCAAGTATTTACAGACATTTACTCTTAGGAATATAAGAAATACATTTCCTGTTCACCTTTTAGATTAATGCCTCTTTTCGGAGAAGGCAATGGCAACCCACTCCAGTACTCTTGCCTGGAGAATCTCAGGGACAGGGGAGCCTGGTGGGCTGCCGTCTGTGGGGTCGCACAGAGTCAGACACGATTGAAGCGACTTAGCAGCAGCAGCAGCATGCCTCTTTTGGTCTTTATTATGACTGTTACTGGAATTCTTAGAAGAAATAAGTCACTGGCTACATTTCATTCACCTGTAAGTCCGTATTGTTATCTTACAACTTAAGCACACAGACTTCTTTAACATGCTCCAAACATAGTCCTTTGTTTCTCCATCAATACATTGCATAGGTAGGTAGGTAGGTAAAGTCACTCAGTCGTGTCCGACTCTTTGCGACCCCGTGGACTGTAACCTACTAGGCTTCTCTGTCCACGGGATTCTCCAGGCAAGAATACTGGAGTGGATTGCCATTTCCTTCTCCAGGGAATCTTCCCGACCCAGGGATTGAACCCGGGTCTCCCGCATTGGAGGCAGACGCTTTAACCTCTTAGGAGTCTGTTATTATTTTCTGAGAAGGACTACATAGTAATAATTTAGACTTTCCATACCATACATTCTCTGTTGCAACTACTCAACTCTTCCATTATAGCACAAAAACACTATAACAAATACATAAATAAATGAGTGAGACTGTGTCCCAATAAAAGTATTTTCCAACAGGTCCTGTTTGACCTGTAGGCCATGGTTTGTTGACCATGGTATTAATCATCATCATTTTATATGCCCTTTAGAATTTATATGCCAGGGAAATATTGAAAGGAACATTGTTGAGTGACATATGAATACCCATCTCCTCTCATGTATTTACTTGTTTATGTGGATGCAACGACCAGTTTCGTATGTACCTTGTGCATTAGGAAACACAGATGAAGCAATAAATATATCAGGCACCTTAAAACATTGTATCATGAAAGTAAGTTTAGTGAACAGAGAACATCCTATTAAAAGACTAGTGATTTCTTAAAAGAAAAATTTCAAGGTACATGACCCCTGCCCTAAAACATATGGTAATAATATGTTCCATCTAGCATATTCTAGCCATATTCTGATTGCTATTTGAGGAATGTTGAATGCGCCTAGCACAGGCAAAAAAACAGAAACACAAAACAGATGTGACAATGGAAATTTTAGTATAATACATACGGGAGACTTGATGATTCCTGGGTCACACTGTTCTCACACAAATAACATAATCAGGAGATCCATTTCTAATGATTTGTTATAGAAATAGAAAGGATGTATGTGTTATTTACATTTATATTTATTGTTTCCTCATTTTTGTCATTTCTCCTAGAGATAGTTATCTTAAGGGGAACTGTTTCTCCTTCATGCCTATTAGTCAACACCTTTCTTTCCTAATCTATTGAACCTTGTATCTGTTGAAATTTTTGTGATTAATTCTAAGTAATTACATTAATGTTATATAGTTTTTTCATATACACATCATATTATCTGTTGTTTGAAACTCTCCTTTCCTCACTTTTTCTCTTAGAAGATATCAACTCCATTCAAATAATCACTTACCTTTTGAGAAGTCTGAAAAAGTTGTCTCTTAACTATAAACATTTCTGAAAAAATACAGTGATCTTTGGCTCATTTAGTACACTGATTACTTCATGTGTACCCCAGCATTGTTGAATAGGCATTTTTCTTTAAAAAAAAAAAAAACTGAAAAATGAAGAGAGAATATATAGCAAAACCTGAGATGCAGTGATGAGAGGAAAGTTTATAGGTGTAAATGCCTACATTTAAAAGAACTATCTTAAACCAGTTAAGCTAACTTATACTGTAAGAACATAGAAAAAGAAAACCAAACCCAGGACTAGCAGGAGGAAGGAAATAGTAAAGATTAGAGCAGAAATTTTTAAAAACACAGAATAGGAAAACTATAGAACCAACAAAATCAAAAGTTGGTTCTTTGAAAAGATCAACAAAATTTACAGATCTTTAGCTAAATAGACTATGAAAAAAAAGAAGAATCTAATGACAAAAATCAGAAATGAAAATAAGGGCATTACTACTAATCTTACAAAAATAAAAGGGATTATAAAAGAATACAGTGAACAATTGTATGCTAAAAAATTAGACACTCTAGATGAAATGGACAAATTCCTAGAAATATGTACACCAGGAAAACTGAAGAAACAGCAAAATCTGAATAGAATTAAAACAAGTAGTTTGGCAGTTTCTCTAAAAGTTTGACATAGATTTACTGTGTGACCCAGCAATTCCGCTCTTGTGTCTACCCAAAAGAATTGAAGAGAGTTACTCAAATAAATATTTGCACACAAATGTTCATAGCAGCTCTATTCACAATAGTCTGAAGCTGGATAAAACCAAAATGTTCCATCAGTTTATAAATGCATAAACAAATTATAGTATATCTGTACAAAGGGATGAAGTTCTGATACATCCTACAACAAGATGAACTTCGAAAACGTTATACTGAGAGAAGCCAGACACAAAAGGTCACATACTACATTATTCCATTTATTTGAAATATTCAAAATAAGTTAAGTCCAGAGAGACAGAAGCAAATTAGTTGTTGTCAGGGGCTCGAGAAAAAAGGGAGAATGGAAATGACTGTTGAATGGGTATGGAATTGCCTTTTGGGGTGATGAAGTGTTCTGGAACTAGATGGTGATGATTGCACAATATTAAGAATGTACTAAATGTCACTGGTTGGAAATAAAATGGTTAATTTTATGTTATATTAATTCCACCTCAGAGTTTTAAGCTAAAACATAAATATTATTTACAATTATTAAGTAGCATGATAAACTGAAAATGAAAAATGAACAGTGTTATAAAGTTCTACTGATTCTTTCTCACCAGAGCTGAGGTTTATTTCTCTGTGCCTTTATGATACTCAGTAGCCAGAATGACAGCCACCAGAGTGTGGTGATAACTGTAAAGGTTATTAAATATGGGGTGGGAGAATACTAAATATGTTAGTGAAATCACAATTGGTTTCATTTGAGAACCTCTTCTCAAGTGCATCTAACAAGCTTTCCAGTTGAGGTCTTCTTTTTCCCTCAGCTTCCAGAAAGCTTGAAAACAAATTCTGCTACATTGACATCATTTGCTTTATGATAGGGTCAGTTGATTAGCAGGTCAGGGCTGCTAAATCTCTGGATTTCAGTGCAGTACTCAATAAGAGTCTCATGATGTCTCTGTGGCATATGTTAGAGCTCTCTCCTCAGCCTGTCGTCCTGGACAGATGGTTATTATGGATCAAATATAGCAAGATGGATTTTATTAGAGATAAATGTTAAGTCTTGCGCATGGAACCAAAGAACACAGACTGAACAAGAAAACCATTGGAGGGACATTACTTAATAGCAACTTATATAATAAAGAGTAACAGGGTGTGATCTCTCTTAACCTCTCAATATGAGCTTCGTAGCACAAATGTGTTGTTTAAATGTAGTCTCAGAAACTCCTCTGCATTAATAAGACTACATCTGGAGCATTGTTCTCCATTCCCTTTTCCAAGAGACTTTGACAAATGGAAAATAAATTTGGAGGTGTGTGTCAGGGATGGTGGGGCAGGGATGGTGGGGAGAACATTCAAACTATGTCATGAGACACAGTGATGAAAACAGGAATGGCTAGTCTTGAAAATATTGGTACTCTTTTAAACAATGAGAGCACTCCATAAAGAAAAATAAATGGAAAAAAGAACAGAATTGACCCCCTTGTGTGCTCGTGAAAGCATTCAAGCAAAGACTGGGTGGACATTTTTCAAAAATGATCTAATGATTAGAGTGGAACTACAGGGGATTTCCCTGGTGGTCCCATGATTAAGAATCCATCTTGCAGTGCAGGAGACAGCAGGTTCAATCCCAGGTCAGGTAACTAAGATCCCGCATGCCACTGAGCAACTAAGTTCTTATGCCACAACTAGAGAATTTGTGTCCTACAACAAAAGATCCCACATGATGCAACTAAGACCCAACATAGCCAGATAAATAATAATTATTTTTAAAAAAGAGTTTAACTACATACCAACTAAAATATTCTTTCAACTCTAAGATTGTATGAATCTACATAATTTCTAAAAAGCAGGCAACATGAGGACATGAGGATGGGCAAAAAGAGAAAACACAGGTTTAAACTAATAAAATTCAAACAAGTACTTAGATACTTCCTAAATTCAAAGCATTGTTCAAGTTACCATAAATAATTTGAAAGTGATGTCATTTTGAGATTTGGGTCCATAATCAATGAGAAGATAACTCGTTTCCTTGGCCTTGTTTTATAGTCTAGTCTCCTGAGACAAGATCTAGGGCTTGGAAGCCCAGCACAACTCTCTTCTTCAGGAAAACCTGGGACACCCTACTACTCATTTTCTGCCACAAGTTCCAGGAGAAGACCACTCCATGACTCTGCAGCACTTGGTAAGTGTATCACACAACAAATCCCGTTTTAAAACTGTTTCTTCCCCACCATCACCTGTTAGTTTATGCTTCTGGCTACACTTCTAATTAGAAGAAATTTGATTTGTTGGGTGTCATGATGATATTAGGGCTTATTTGCATAAAGTAGTATATACTTAATAAACAACTTAATATTTTTATTTGGTCATCACCTTAAGAGGAACTGAATAGTGGAAATGGAGCTTTAAAAATGGGACTAGTTTTCCCCCTTGTAATAAAAATGTCATGTACTAATATTGATACCTTATTCTTGACTACAGTTGATATAATGCTGAACAGTCTGCAAAATGGTTTTATAATATACATTCTCATTTCATTCATATAGCAGTCCTACTAGTCAGTGGGCATAATACAGGCTTTAACACAAAACTGAGGCTCAAAGGAGGATATATTCATATACCTAGTAGGTGGTTTATGCAGACTTTCTGACTCCACATCCAATGTTCTTTGCATATTCATTGCATCTATTCCTCAATTTATTAAAAATCAAGGTAAAATTAACATAAAATTATCCTTATTAAAGTGTACAATTCAGTGACAGTATATTCACAATGCTGTACAACTATTTCTCTCTCTGATTCCAAAACACTACCTCAAAAGGCAACTCAGTAACTATCAAGCATACACCTCTCATTTTCCTTACTTCTTTCCTTCATGTCTTGTGTGTAGCCTAACCAGGCCAGTCTGTTTCATGTTGCTGCTTACAGCAACCCTCAGGTATACTCTGACACCCTATCCAGTCACTGTTTAAATGTGGGAATTTTGGATTATTCTTACAAAGAATCCTAATGAGAAAATGGAAACTGTAAAGCATGTTTATATTGAAGATAGGCCACCCTCTAAAATAAACATAGTCAACTAAAAGAAAATAGATCCTAGCTGTTTATTCCACAATTACTTATTATGCTTCTAATTTGTATATCTACCTCTGTCAAGGGCTTCCCCAAGTGGCACTAGTGGTAAAGAATCTGTCTGCCAATGCAGGAGACATAAGAGACATGGGTTTGAGCCAGGAAGATCTTCTGGAGAAGAGCATGGCAACCTACTCTATTATTCTTCCCTGGAGAATCCCATGGATGAGGAGCCTGGTGGGCTACAATTCATAGTGTCGCAAAGAGTCGGACACGACTGGAGCGACTTAGCACACAGGCACCTCTGTCAAACCCAAAATTTGGTAAAATATTCCTAGCCTTTGAGTCAGACTATGCTTGAGGGTATAAAAGGGCACAGTGATGGATTGTCATATTAGTCATAGAGACCTCTGGTTAGATGTGCCCACCTCTCCTTATAGGTGATTGAGTATTTGTGCTGTTGGAACAAGCCCCTGTGATATAGACCAATATACTTATAGAGCCAGACATCCTGGAATGTGAAGTCAAGTGGGCCTTAGAAAGCATCACTAGGAACAAAGCTAGTGGAGGTGATGGAATTCCAGTTGAGCTATTTCAAATCCTGCAAGATGATGCTGTGAAAGTGCTGCACTCAATATGCCAGCAAATTTGAAAAACTCAACAGTGGCCACAGGACTGGAAAAGGTCAGTTTTTATTCCAATCCCAAAGAAAGGCAATGCCAAAGAATGCTCACACTTGTGCACAATTGCACTCATCTCACATGCTAGTAAAGTAATGCTCAAAATTCTCCAAGCCAGGCTTCAGCAATACATGAACTTCCAGATATTCAAGCTGGTTTTAGAAAAGGCAGAGGAACCAGAGATCAAATTGCCAACATCCGCTGGATCATGGAAAAAGCAAGAGAGTTCCAGAAAAACATCTATTTCTGCTTATTGACTATGCCAAAGCCTTTGACTGTGTGGATCACAATAAACTGTGGAAAATTCTGAAAGAGATGGGAATACCAGACCACCTGACCTGCCTCTTGAGGAATCTGTATGCAGGTCAGGAAGCAACAGTTAGAACTGGACATGGAACAACAGACTGGTTCCAAATAGGAAAAGGAGTACGTCAAGGCTGTATATTGTCACCCTGCTTATTTAACTTCTATGCAGAATACATCATGAGAAACGCTGGACTGAAAGAAACACAAGCTGGAATCATGATTGCTGGGAGAAATATCAATAACCTCAGATATGCAAACGACACCACCCTTACAGCAGAAAGTGAAGAGGAACTAAAGAGCCTTTTGATGAAAGTGAAAGAGGAAAGTGAAAAAGCTGACTTAAAGCTCAACATTCAGAAAACGAAGATCATGGCATCCAGTCCC
>SJXQ01011149.1:1005-20498 GCA_006408695.1 Aepyceros melampus | reverse complement strand
GCCCCCAATCCCCATCCCACCACTCTAGGTCATTACGGATCACTGAGCTGGGCTCCCTGTGCTATACAGCGGGTTCCCACTTGCTATCCATTTTACACGCAGTAGTGAATATGTATCAGTGCTCATCTCCCAATTTGTATCCATGACACAGAGTTTTTAAAACCCTCGAAATTTCCTAAATGGTGAGAGAGACAAAGGTGTAATTTTTCGCTTAAGTTGGTGACTTTTGGAAAGTATCTAGGTACCCTAAGGATGGGAGCTGGTTGCCAGTGGAGCTCACAATGTGATTCAGTTCAGTCGCGCAGTCGTGTTCGACTCTTTGCGACCCCATGAATTGCAGCACGCCAGGCTTCCCTGTCCATCACCAACTCCCGGAGTTCACTCAGATTCACATCCACTGAGTCCATGATGCCATCCAGCCATCTCATCCTCGGTCGTCCCTTTCTCCTCCGCCCCCAATCCCTCCCAGCATCAGGGTCTTTTCCAATGAGTCAACTCTTCGCATAAGGTGCCCAAAGTACTGGAGCTTCAGTTTTAGCATCATTCCTTCCAAAGAAATCCCAGGGTTGATCTCCTTCAGAATGGACTGGTTGGATCTCCTTGCAGTCCAAGGGACTCTCAAGAGTCTTCTCCAACACCACAGTTCAAAAGCATCAATTCTTCGGCGCTCAGCCTTCTTCACAGTCCAACTCTCACATCCATACATGACCACAGGAAAAACCATAGCCTTGACTAGATGGACCTTAGTCGGCAAAGTAATGTCTCTGCTTGAGGTTGGAATTTTCAGCTGCTGATCTCTTGGGAGGGAAGAGGGGCTGGAGATTGAACTCAGTTATCAGTGGCCAATGTTTTAGTCAATCATGCACATGTAATAAAGTCTCCATAAAACCCCAAAAGGATGGAGTTTGAAGAGGTTTAGGGTCAGTGAACATGTGGAGATGCACTGAGAACATGGAAGCTCTGAGCCCTTCCTCACACCTTATGCGACACTTCCCCTCCATTGGCTCATCCTGAGTTACATGTTTTTATATCAAACTGGTGATCTCATAAGTAAACTGTTTCCCTGAGCTCTGTGAGCCATGCAAACAAGTTGATGGAGCTAAAAGAGAGGGTTATGGGAACCTCTGATCTCTAGCTGTTTGGTCAGAAGCACAGGTGACAACCTGGATTTGCCACTCGTATCTGAAGTCGGGGGTAGTCTGCCATGGAATCCGATGCTGTCTCTGAGTAGGTGGTGTAAGGGTAAAGTTTAATTTTAGGGTAGGCTGAGTACCATCCCTTTATGTTTATATGCTACATTTTCTTCATCCATTCATCTGTCAATTGACACTTAGGTTGCTTTCAGTTCAGTTCAGTTCAGTTCAGTCGCTCAGTCATGTCCGACTCTTTGCAACCCTATGAATCCCAGCACGACAGGCCTCCCTGTGCATCACCATCTCCCGGAGTTCACTCAAACTCACGTCCATCAAGTCGATGAAGCCATCCAGCCATCTCATCCTCTGTCGTCCCCTTCTCCTCCTGCCCCCAATCCTTCCCAGCATCAGGGTCTTTTCCAATGAGTCAACTCTTCGCATGAAGTAGCCAAAGTACTGGAGCTTCAGCTTTAGCATCAGTCCTTCCAAAGAACACCCAGGGCTGATCTCCTTTAGAATGGACTGGTTGGATCTCCTTGCAGTCCAAGGGACTCTCAAGAGTCTTCTCCAACACCACAGTTCAAAAGCATCAATTCTTTGGTGCTCAGCCTTCTTCACAGTCCAACTCTCACGTCCATACATGACCACTGGAAAAACCATAGGCTTGACTAGACGGACCTTTGTTGGCAAAGTAATATCCCTGCTTTTCAATATGCTATTTAGGTTGGTCATAACTTTCCTTCCAAGGAGTAAGCATCTCTTAATTTCATGGCTGCAATCACCATCTGTGGTGATTTTGGAGCCCCCAAAAATAAAATCTGACACTGTTTCCACTGTTTCCCCATCTATTTCCCATAAAGGGATGGGATCAGATGCCATGATCTTTGTTTCTGAATGTTGAGCTTTAAGCCAACTTTTTCACTCTCCTCTTTCACTTTCATCAAGAGGCTCTTTAGTTCCTCTTCACTTTCTGCCATAAGGGTGCTGTCATCTGCATATCTGAGGTTATTGATATTTCTCCTGGCAATCTTGATTCCAGCTTGTGCTTCTTCCAGCCCAGCATTTCTCATGATATACTCTGCATATAAGTTAAATAAGCAAGGTGACAATATACAGACTTGATGTACTCCTTTCCCGACTTGGAACCAGTCTGTTGTTCCATGTCCAGTTCTAACTGTTGCTTCCTGACCTGCATACAGATTTCTCAAGAGGCAGGTCAGGTGGTCTGGTATTCCCATCTCTTTCAGAATTTTCCACAGTTTCTTGTGATCCACACAGTCAAAGGCTTTGGCATAGTCAGTAAAGCAGAAATAGATGTTTTTCTGGAACTCTCTTGCTTTTTCCGTGATTCAGTGGATGTTGGCAATTTGATCTCTGGTTCATCTGCCTTTTCTAAAACCAGCTTGAACATCTGGAAGTTCACGGTTCATGTATTGCTGAAGCCTGCTGCTATGAACATTGGGGTGCAGGCTCCACTTGTTTTCTTTTTTGCTGTTTTTATTGTTTTGACTACAGCTCACAGCAGGCAAGAGCTTATTTCCCCAATCTGGAATGGAACCTGCACCCACTGCAGTAAAAATCTCAGAGTCTTAACCGCTAGACCGCTAGGGAAGTGTAAAAGTTTTTGTTTTTGTCTTTCCAGCTAGTGTCAGAGAATTGCTTGGTGGCACAGGGAAAAAAAAAAAAAGAAAAGCCCACACATTGGAATTGGGTAGAGAATCACACATGGCCATCAGAAGAGTCACTCACCAAACTAGTTGTCCCTTTAGTTACATGATTGCCAGCTAAGCTTTCATGTTTGGCAATCAGACCACATTGAAAGGCAATATTCATCACCATTGTTTTATTAGGAAGCAACAGATAAAAAATACTAATACTGTGAAATCTATTTTTCTACTAAACCTGGAAGGATTGCAGAAAACAAAGGACAAGGAAAAAAGTATGAAGTATGCAATGCCAAAATAAATGAGGCTGTTCCTTGCCAGCAAGCTGCCATGGCTGTCACAGGCATCCATCCTTTCCATGTGGCAGCAGCAAGAGCCTCTGCTTGTGCCAGAAACATCCTAGCTGTGACACGCACACGCAGATTTCAGCACTCCTGTCAGAGCAAAGCAGAAATATAAAAATTAACCCCAACAGGGATTTGTCACCATCAGGGAGCATGAATATTTCAATTTCTGCATACATCAGTTACCAGGAAGACACATGGTGTCTTAGAACAAATAAGTTATTCCTGAATAACTCTCTCAGTCAATGGTAAGAAAGGTAAAAAGAGGTGCCAGTTTTTGAAAAAGATAAAAAAATTAGAAACCTATAGAAAACACTCCTTCATTAGGTTTATAAAATACTCCAATGATGCTAGAAACAGAAAGTAATGCTGCCCCCTACTCCCCTCCCACACTCTCAGTTTTATTCCCCAGATCAAACCATGGTAAGTTTCCTGTCTTCATGTTTAGAAAAATATGTGTATTATTGCAAGTAAACAATCCTTTCATTTACACAAATATTTGTGCTTCATGTTTTTTTTTTTAACTAGCTAATATTTTGGCCAACTTGCGATTTAAACAGTTAAATCTACCCACTTCCAATCACAATTGCAAAGTAACACAATGTGCGAATATTATTAATGGGCTTCCCAAGTGGCTCAGTGGTAAAGAATCTGCCTGCAAATGTAGGAGAGGCAGGAGACACGGGTTTGATCCCTGGGTCAGGAAGATCCCTTGGGGGAGAAATGGCAACCCACACAGTATTCTTGCCTGGACAGCCCCACGGACAGAGAAGCCTGACGGGCTATAGTCAGACATGACTGAACACATGAACATTATTAATATTTCTCTGTTTGGTGAACATTTGTGTTGCTGCTGGATCTGAGCATCAGTGAACATCTTTGCATTTAAGTAAAACTGTCAGATTAATTCCTGTGAGTAGGATTCTAATCAGAAGAAACCTTGGTATTTTAACATTGCCTTTCAACACGATTTGTGAGTAATTATTCTAGCCAGCACTGGCCATTATAAAACATTCTAGAGTTTCCAATAAGATAGGGGGAAATAGTGTCTTATTGTTACTTAAATTTTCACCTATAGTTATGAGTGAATTTTAACATTTAACCATATGGTTATGGTTAAAACCTATTCACTATCTGTAATTTTTTTCCTGTGAAATGTTGCTTCATCTTTACTCAATTTTCTGTTGTGAGGACTCTTTATGTAGTAAGAAAATATGGCAATTGTCTGGCATAGATTTTATACTTTGCATATATTTTCCATAGTTGTCATCCTTCTTGTGACATTATGAATTTCTTTTGCAACATCAAATTTATACTTTTTATGAGGTCTAATTTATGACTTTCTCAATTTCTAAGTTAGAAAGAGTTTTTTTTTCTTTCTGAAGTTTTTTAAAGTGAGATTATTTATTTTGGTGCTTTAGAATTTCTCTTTTTGGTTTAAATGCTTGTATATGTGGTATTCATTTTAGAATAAAGCTCCCAGTAAGGACTTAGCTTCAGTTTATGAAAAGAGCTATCTAAATTCCCCAGTAGAACCTTCTGAATAACCTATCAGATCTTCAAAAATTTTAAATATCTTTTTCAGCAATATGTTGATTATGTTTGTCTCTGAATTTTAGTGACTATCTTTTCTTTATGAACTTGTACCAAATTACTTTAGTGTATCTTAATAACACTTTTAAAACCAATAAAAATGACTTTCTGCTACTTACTTTTCTTTAATAGAACATTCCAAGATATTCTCACATGCTGATTATTTTACATGAATTTTCGGTAATTTAAAATATGCTATTTTAATTGAGATGGAAATGAGTTTATTTTCTAATTTTGGGGAAAATGCCAATAGAAATTCTGTTTTTCTATCTAAAAATGGCTTTTCTTTAATGTAAGGCTGACTTCATATCCTTCAGTGAAATATTAAAATTCTCTTTATACAATTTCTGAATAACTTAATTTTGCTTTTTTCTTAGATATCTCTGTTGTTTTGATGGTGATAGTCTCTTCCAAAGTGCTGATAAAAGAAACATGGAGAAGATAAGACTTGTGAATTTGAAAAACTCAGAGTTGAATTAGGAGTTTCCAAATATGTAAAATTGGAAAGACAAACACAAGCACAAAATGATGTAAGAATTCAGAGGAGACAGTGTCCATCTCTGCAAAATAACTTTTCTAACAAAATGCATTCAACCTGGATGCTTAAGAATGATTACAATGTCTGGGGTAATCCAAGATTAAAGAACTTTGCAAATAGCTGGAAGCTGATTGCAAAAGCAGGCCAGTGAACAGAAGAACACATTCCTCATGAGACTCTCCTACTGGAATGGCAGGATGGTTGGAACTAGACATGTGAAATGGGGATTAGAACTGAACTCTCAGGGACATCATCTGGGCTACACATGCATAGTAAAAAGTCTTTCATTTCAAGTTAAGAAATTGGGAACAGATTAAATGTGTCCTCTATGGCAAGAGGATTTAGGTAGCTACGAAGAAGTTTATCTGAAAGTAGGAGAGACAGGTGTCAGGGAACGCCAAAAGGGGAAGAAAGGTCAGATTTGTACAGGGAATCTGATGTCCTGGAAACACATTCCATTGGTAGCAAAGTTCCTAACATGGAGGCAATTCTCACCAAATATTGAATGAATTAGAGAAAAACTAAATGAAAAAGCAAGAGTGTTTCGAGATCAGGTAATTCCAGAAATGCATAATGTGTAATAATTTAATCTCAAGGTTTAAACCACTCATTCAATAAAACTACCAGACTTCTGAGAGGTGTAGTATTTTGCCTAATAAGCATGACAACATTAAGGAACCAAAATCTGGAACATAGCTCTGTTTTGAAACACAGCAGTAATTAAGTAAATGAATTAATGTTTCAAAGCACTTGCGACAGTATTTTGCACAAACTATGTGCTATATAACTGATTTGTTCAGTAAGTAAATACTGAATGCTTGGATAATGGGCCCAGGACAAAATAGGAAAGTAGTCAATGTTTAAATCAGATCTCAGTTCCCTTGTTCTGAACTACTTTCTTCTCTCTGGTTATCCCCTGTGTTTGCCTCACACTATTGTTCTAAGTTCCAAACATCTCTATTAATCTGCCCTTTTTCCCCAAAATATCTCACAGAAAAGAATATATTTACTACAGTAGTGAGTTCAAGAACAGATGAAGAAGGAAGCTTGTGTCATTTGACACGAGAGGAAACTCTGTGCAGCTGGACCATTTTGAACTACAAGGAAGATGATGAGCAGAGATGGGCAGGGTTCAACTCAGGCCACTTTTAAGGAGTTTGCACTTTGTCTTTCGGAAAAAATGTATGGTTTTTCCAGTAGTTATGTATGGATATGAGAGTTGGACCATAAAGAAAGCTGAGCTCCAAAGAATCGATGCTTTTGAATTGTGGTGTTGGAGAAGACTCTTGAGAGTCCCTTGGACTGCAAGGAGATCAAACAAGTCAAACTTAAAGAAAATCAACCCTGAATAATCATTGGAAGGACTAATGCTAAAGCTGAAGCTCCAATACTTTAGCCACCTGATGCAAAGAACTGACTCATTGGGAAAGACCCTGATGCTAGGAAAGTTTGAAGGCAGAAGGAGAAGGGGATGACACAGGATGAAATAGTTGGATGGCATCATCAATTCAACAGACATGGGTTTGAGCAAGCTCCAGGAGATAGTGATGGATAGGGAAGCCTGGCATGATGTAGTTCATGGAATCACAAAGAGTCAGACATGACTGAGTGACTGAACTGAACTGACTGGACTTTGCCTTAAGAGCAATGTGAAGTCAGTAAAGGGATTTAGCAAGAGAAGTATGTGTTGGATCCCTTGGACTGCAAGGAGATCCAATCAGTCCATCCTAAAGGAGATCAGTCCTGGTTGTTCATTGGAAGGACTGATGCTGAGGCTGAAACTCCAATACTTTGGCCACTTCATGCGAAGAGTTGACTCATTGGAAAAGACTCTGATGCTGGGAGGGATTGGGGGCAGGAGAGAAGGGGACGACAGAGGATGAGATGGCTGGATGGCATCACCGACTTGATGGACATGAGTTTGGGTGAACTCTGGGAGTTGGTGATGGACAGGGAGGCCTCAGTTCAGTTCAGTTCAGTCTCTCAGTTGTGTCCGACTCTTTGCAACCCCATGAATTGCAGCATGCCAGGCCTCCCTGTTCATCACCAATTCCTGGAGTTCACTCAGACTCACTTCCATCGAGTCAGTGATGCCATCCAGCCATCTCATCCTCTATCGTCCCCTTCTCCTCCTGCCCCTGATCCCTCCCAGCATCAAAGTCTTTTCCAGTGAGTCAACTCTTTGTGCTGCAATTCATGGGGTCACAAAGAGTTGGACACGACTGAACTGACTGAACTATATGTGTCTAGACTTTCACTGAAAAATGATTCTTATATGTTACAGTGGAGAACAGAGCTAAACGAATCAAGACAAATGTGGAGTAGCTTTATCTATAGTCAAAGAAAGAGAAGATGATGGTTCAGACTGCAGGAGGGTCTGTAAACAGGGAGAAGACCACTAAAAGGAATTGGTTGATGGAGAATTGAGGAGGGGGAACATCAAAGATGATGACTAGGTTTTGTACCATAAGCAACTAGGTACCATTTCCCAAGGCAGGTCTTTGGAGGAAGTTCTTGGAAAAAAGCTTGAGTTGAGTTAGTTATATGCATTTGGAGTATAGAAAAGTTCAGACAAGAGAATGATCCTTCAACATTTTATCAGGCCCCCTTCACGCATCCAATACATCCCTTCTACCCCACCTCTTACTCCAACCAAATCTGCTACAATCACCACTGTATCCCTTCTCATCCTAGCTCCAACCAGATACACAAAGATCTAATTTGATAGCACCTCTCCTAAGCCTTGGGCTTTCCTGATGGCTCAGATAGTAAAGAATCTGCCTACAGTGTGGGAGACCTGGGTTTGATCCCTGGGTTGGGAAGGTCCCCTAGAGAAGGGAATAGTTACTCACTCCAGTATTCTTGCCTGGAGAATTCTGTTGAAGAAGGAGGCTTGTGGGCTACAGTCCATGGGGTTGCAAAGAGCCAGACATGACTGAGCGACTATCCCTTTCACTCCTAGGCCTTAGCCCTGTATCTCTTGGTGGCTGCCTGAGGCTTGTATATGGAACCCCCCAGAACGTGAGGGAGTTAACTCCTGTGATGCCATCCTTGATCAATGGGGATTGAAGTTGATGAATAAATGCATATTTTTATTTTCCCCTGGGTGGACAGATCTGAGCCACATTTTATAAGATCTCAGAAGGATCTAGCACCAGTGGCCTCTGCAGAAGTGGTCAACTGATCAATCAGCCTTCTGCTGACTTTCCCTCCTTCCCTGTCTTGCTTGCTCTATGCATTTCTGCCACTGCCTGGAATAACTTTCAAATAAACTACAAACTTCGGCTTCATTCTGCTTTTAGAGGAACCTAGGATAGGATAGGAGAAGGCGATGGCAACCCACTCCAGTACTCTTGCCTAGAGGATCCCATGGATGGAGGAGCTTGGTGGGCTGCAGTCCATGGGGTTGCTGAGAGTCAGACATGACTGAGCGACTTCACTTTGACTTTTCATTTTCATGCACTGGAGAAGGAAATAGCAACACACTCCTGTGTTCTTGCCTGGAGATTCCCAGGGATAGCGGAGCCTGGTAGGTTGCCGTCTATGGGGTCGCAGAGTAGGACATGACTGAAGCGACTTAGCCGCAGCAGCAGCAGGATAAGATAGGAGTTATCAGTGGGTAAGTGGTAATTCAAGTGCCAAGAGTAGATATGATCACAGAAAGAGAGAAAGGAAAGGGTAAGCAGGCTTCAAAAATCTAATATTTACTGATTGGATAGAACTGATAAAGAAAATGAAGAAGAGAATCCAAAGAGGAGGGAGAAAAAGCGATAGAGAAACAAGGGGAGAGAGACAGAGAAAGGGAGAGATGCTAAGGAAGTCACAGAAGGGGATACCAAAGGGAAGGAGTGGTCAGTTTTGTCAAATACTCCTGAGATCAAGAAAAATAAAGACCAGACTTTTACGAAGATTTGGCATCGTGGAGGCTTTTGGTGCTCATAGCTGGGACTGGCCTTTCTTTTTTTTTCCTTTCTTTCTTTTCTTTTTTTTTTTTTTTTTTTTTTTGATAAAACACATGTTTAAAAGAATGCATGTAGCTGAATCAAAGAACTTCTCTGATTGAAACTCTTGGTATTGATAAGCTGCATATGCAAATTAACAAGGGGGCTTAAACACCCCAGGAAACACATCATGATGGGAGGGCTCTATGTGGGAGGCTGATTGTTTTTGACAGCTTTTGGCACCACAGTGCTTGGTTTCAGTTGACGAATACTTGAGAGGCTGGACTGATGAGCTTACTGCTGATTTAGACATTTCCCAGGATACATTCACCAACACCTGTGCCAAATTTATGACAATTTTTAACTTAGTTGTCATCTTCGATCTTGTAAACATATGACAGAGTTCTCATCTGCGAGAGATTAACCTGAAATTGAATCTCCAATTCTATCTTAAGGTGAATCTTGTACACCTTTTGTCACATAAAAAGCATTTTGTGGAAATTTACTTGATATATAAACTACTCCCCAGTTTATATAGTTGTTGACACTAAACATTTTCTCTGCAAGAGCAAAGAGAGAATACTTGCTAGAATTCTTCCATCCATGTGTTTTATATCAAAGTGACTTAAAATTCTAGATTGGCACCACCACAAAAATGCCAACTTTTCCTTCCTAAGAAAATCCTTCTTGTCTATCATCCCTACCTAGTCACTGTAATTTTTCCCTGACTCCTACACACAGCTGGCAGAGAACTTAGTTGAAAGGTTTGTAGAAGTGCAGACATATTTTGAAATATAAGATTTCTCAGTGTTCAAAGAGAGGAAGAGCTCAATATTATATTCTAAGACTCTGGTTATAACTTTTGATGGAATATAATGCTAATAAAGAAAAATAAAGTTTGGAGAAAGAGAAATTATTTTGTGTTTCACAGAAAATTTCAATGATGTTATTCAACTTTTGAATTGAAATGCTTTAGTCCCTCATGGAAAGATGATCAAGCATCCATAGTCAAAAAAAAAAAAAAAAAAACAGCTAACCTTCTAACATTTACTGTGTGCCTAACATGGTTGGGCTTCTCTTGTGGCTCAGCTGGTGAAGAATCCACCTGCAATGTGAGAGACCTGGGCTTGATCCCTGGGTTGGGAAGATCCCCTGGAGAAGGGAAAGACTACCCACTCCAGTATTCTGGACTGGAGAATTCCATGGACTGTATAGTCCATGAGGTCACAAAGTATCAGGCATGAATGAGCTACTTTTGACACTTTCATTAGAATGGTTTTAATGCATAACTTGTCCTGAGTCTGATTTTTTAAAATAATTGCATAAAGTAAGTTCCATTCTATTTCATCAGTAGGGAGACTGAGATATAGAAATTTTAAGTAAAGTCCCCATTTGAGCAGAGCTAAAAAGTAACAGAACCAGGATCCAAATTCTAATAGCCTTGCCTCAAAACCATGCTCTAAACCCTAAGAGTGTGCTCAGTTGCTTCAGTCGTGTTTAACTTTTTGCAACCCCGCGGACTGTAGCCCACCAGACTCCTCTGTCCATGGGGATTCTCCAGGCAAGAATACTGGAGCTGCTGCTAAGTAGCTTCAGTCGTGTCCGACTCTGTGCAACCCCAGAGATGGCAGCCTGCCAGGCTCCCCCGTCCCTGGGATTCTCCAGGCAAGAACATTGGAGTGGGTTGCCATTTCCTTCTCCAAAACCCTAAGTGTAAGCCTTTTCTAAAAATAAAATGAAGCAAACAGGCCATTTAATTTCTCCTTTATGTATGAGAACTTTCTGGTATTCATATTCTTACATGTCCAAAGTAAGCAGTCACAAGTAAAAGAAGTTCAGAACTTCAGTACCAGTCTAAGGTATCCATCACTAAACACATGGAACATAATATCCAGTGAGACTATTGCTGCTGCTGCTGCTGCTGCTAAGTCACTTCAGTAGTGTCTGACTCTGTGTGACCCCATAGATGGCAGCCCACCAGGCTCCCCCATCCCTGGGATTCTCCAGGCAAGAATACTGGAGTGGGTTGCCATTTCCTTCTCCATTGCATGAAAGTGAAAAGTGAAAGTGAAGTCACTCAGTCGTGTCTACTATTAGCAATCCCATGGGCTGCAGCCTACCAGGGTCCTCCGTCCATGGGATTTTCCAGGCAAGAGTACTGGAATGGGGTGCCATTGAGACTATTGACTGATGGTTAATTATAGCGGGTATCAAATCTACATGACACCACAATCAATAGACTAGAAAATCAAACTTCATAGTGTGAAATGCGCCCTTCTTATGTCATTCTTCATCAGATTTCAAAGTCTTCAGTGAAAGGGAGACTACACAGACAAGAATCCAAAAGAAGAGGAGGCCTCACAATCTGAAAGTGGAGTATTTGCTTCTGCCCTCCTAGCACTGCTGTGGAAAACAGTCCTGTCTAGACGCTGACTGCTCTGAGCTACCACCCTGGGGTGCTAGGCAAAGCTTCTTCATTGCATCTCCCTCTACTTCTTGTCATAATGTTAATATGAGAAGGCAGTTTAAAATGTGTCTGAAATTGAAAAAAAAAAAGTTTTGAATAATTAAAATTCATCTATACTGAAGTTTGGGACTTTCCAGGTGGTGATAGTGGTAAAGAACCAGCTTGTCAATGCAGGAGATGCAAGAGACATGAGTTCAATCCCTGGGTCCGGAAGATCCCTTGGAGAAGGTCATGGCAACCCACTCCAGTATTCTTGCCTGAAGAGTCCTCCAGGGATGGAGGAGCCTTGGCAGGCTGCAGTCCATAGGGTCGCACAGAGTTGGACATGACTGAAGTGACTTAATAGGCAGGCATACGAAAGCTTAAAAAAGGAGGGAAAAGAAACTTTTCATAGTCAAAAAAACTAACATATAATACAAAGAAGATTTAACTGAACACAACTTGTGGAGTCTCAGTTCAGGAGAAAAAAATTCATCGTGAACATTTCTACCTATTTTCCTGTACTTTACAAAGTCAGAGATTTCTGAAATAAAATAACATTTCTTCTGTGCCTTCAAAATCTGTTTCTTGGACATATTTTCATTGATGAACGGTATGATCTTCAAAATGGCTTATGCAAAAAGCATTCATTTTTTAGGTATAGCATGGCTCCAAATCTCAACTAAACATTTATGCAAACATCTTATTTTAGACAACATTTTGAGCTTCAGTATTCTCGCATGCAAAATAAAAATAACAGCATGCACTTTATAAAGGTAGTAAAGACCACATATGTGAGAGTATTCACACGATGACTGTCACAGAAGAAAGACTTAAAAACAGTGATTACATCTCAAAGTCAATTCTTCACACACCAATTCACTAGATTCAATAAATTGCTTTGTCATTCAAAATATGTCATTCAATGACCCCCATGTGTCATCAAGACTCTCTGCAGGAGTCTTAGGAATAATTGAAATTGATGGACCTTGGAACATTTAAGCCCCACACCTCCACTAGGCAACAATGAAGAGAATTATCTGCTTACAATGCTCTCCTTGGTCTAAAATGCTGGTTTAGTGATCACAGAGGGACATGGAAAGTTCATTGGCAGGTGGGCAAGGATATTTTTCCTCTTTTGAAAGTTCCAGACAGTGGGATTATTGATTCTTGCATCTAAATATGCTGTGTGCTGGCTGACCTCTTAGAGAGCTGAAGCAATCTAATGAGGGAACATTTATAAACACACTTAGCCTGCTCAGGTCATGGTGACAGCACTCTTAGGGCACCTGACCTACATGCTTCAGGGCCAGGCTGAAAGCTACTGACTCTGAGCATTCAGGATGCATTCCGTTCAGAATATGTGGCACTTAAACATATTAAGATGGTTCTTTATTCTTTGGAATACAAGACAAAATAGTCGTAAGAATCTGGACCATTCTGAAAGTTGTATTACTGTGTTAGGTTGGAACTTGTGACATAGGGATGATAAGAAATATATTTATTTCAATAAAAAACATGTATAAAACAAATTTCTCCATTTTCAACTGGTTTCTGGAGTAGTACAACCTAGAAACTGTATTTTATATTTCTGCCCAAAAAAAGGCAAGTGAAAAGCTTGCCTATAACTATCTCCTATCAGAAAGTTTCCTGTGTGGCTCAATAATCTCCTAGCATGAAAGGAAGGCACATCCATTAAACTAGCATCTTAGAAAGATGATATTGTCAGATACAGAGACTATTTCCTGGGACTTAGTTGCTCTTTGGGAATGTCTATTTAACATTCTGCATGTGTGTATGCATGCATCAAAACATAAGTATCAGCAGCTTGCATGTGTCACCTTGATGGCCTTAAAATAAAGTAAGAATAGAGTAAGATTAGAGAAAGGAAGAGATGTACTACAGTTTCTGGGCTGAGATATGTGAAATAGCTCATGCTATCCCTTAACCACCTCAGAGAAGAAGGAGATGTGGTGAATACAGCAAAGTTAAGATTTTTAGGCTACAGTTTCTAAGAATAAGAAGGAGAAAAGAGTAGTCTGAAGAGGGAAAAAGTAGCTACTGAAAAATTGAATGTCTGATGTTAATGTAGATGCCTTTTGCATGGAATAAGGAAAATTTCCCTTAAAAATATATATGGCTATTTTCAATTTTTATCTTTTTGAGCTAAATTTTCCTGGAGTAGTAAAATTATACTAGTGAGAACAGTTCAACAATACAATTCTCCAATGACATACAGTAAACTATATGTGTGTAAATGGTTTTGGTTCTCAAAACACATCTAAATTTTCTAAGAATCCAGATTCAATTAGGACTAAGAATGTCCTAGTGGCTCAGATGGTAAAGAATCTGCCTGCAATGCAGGAGACCTAGGTTTGATCCCAAGGTCAGGAAGATCCCCTGGAGAAGGAAGTGGCTATCTACTCCAGTGTTCTTGCCTTGAGAATTCCATGGACAGAGAAGCCTGGCAGGCTACAGTCCATGGGTCACAAAGAGCCGAATGCGACTAAATGACTAACACACACACACACACACACACTCAAGGTTTCCAAAATTGGGTTAATGACAAAGCTTAAAAGAGTTAAATGACTTGTTTAAATCCAATTAGTTTTAGAAACAATATTTTCACCCAGGCTATCATGTTCTTTCTCCTCCATGTTGCCCTCTCTGTAGAAATTCTTGTTATGGTCATATCACTACAAGATACAGGAAAGGTCTAGTCCATAATTGAATTAATCTGGTATTTTTTTTTTTTTTTTTTTTAAAATTTCTAGTACAACTACTTTTGTAAAATGTTACACTTGAATAGTAGAGTACCCTGGTTGGTGCAATCATAATGTACTTATTTATAATAAATATCCCATCCAACTCCAAAAACGAATCTAAGGTTTCTCACATATGCCTAACACCTTATGGAAAGGGCCTTGTGATTCATTTACATTGGATCACAGAGTCTAGTACAACATCTTGTACATGCTAGGATACATAAGATAAAATACTTTTAGCAAATAAGGTACAATGAAGATAACTTTAATAGTTGACTTCTTTAATTAATGAGCTTCAGGGATCTCTTAATTATGCTATTCTGGGCTCTCCAGGTGTCTCAATCATAAAGAATCCACTTGCCAATGCAGGAGACATGGTTCAGTCCCTGGGTTAGGAAAAGGAAATGGCTGCTCACTCCAGTATTCTTGCCTGGAGAATCCCATGGACAGAGGAACCTGGTTGGCTATAGTCCATGGGGCTGCAAAGAGTCAGACATGATGGAATAACCATCAATTATGGTGCTTTATTTCAGGTTTTTGTCCTCCAGACTGCATCTGCCCTCATTTAAATTAATGAACAAAATAGAACATGAAATTCTGGAGGAATGAATTTTACAAATATTCTTTCACTAGTTGTAGGAAATCATTGTGATTGAATTACCAGACAGCAAAAAGTTGGGAAAAAGAAGGAACATTCTGTTTTGGAAAATATGGTTTCTCATTTCTGTGGCTTACTTTTTATCATTTATGTTAGTTTCACTCTCATTTTCTATGCTCCTCTTTGAAACTCATATTGTCTTCACAGGAATGAGATTTCCTTCTGCAGGATTCTGGGAAAGCAAGCCTCTAAATCCATTTGTATAAATACTGAAACCTTAATTTCTAACTATTATCACATCTCTTCCTTGTTACTTCTCTAATATAATCATTTGTTCTATGTAAATCTGATTTTCCCTCTAGTCTCCCCCTTTAAAGTTAATTTGCTTCTTTGAAAAAAAAAAAGAAAAATAATAACAGATGATTTTTTGTTTATTTTCTTTCTTCTCAAATCTACCAAGGAACATTCTTGGTAAGTTAAACTTTCAGCCTTTTCCTTCAAGTACCTCCATAAATGGTGCTAGAAGTCACCTGGATGAGGAGTAGGCAGAATTCCTTCAGGATTTCCTTCCTTCCACAAATCCATCATCATCTTGCAAGCCAAGGTCATTTTGACATTTTAAAAATGAATTCCACTTCTGCTTCAAAAGATAAAGTAGACACAGTTCTCCCTATTCCTCTTGCTAAGTATGACTAAAAACCTTAGAAATATATTTAAAACAAGAATAAGGAGGCTCTCAAGGCTGGAGAAAAGAAAACTTGGAGCCCAAGGAGCAATATGGTGGTGAATTTCCAGAGTTTTCCTTTTGTCTCACATACGCTAGACTGATTTCCAAAGAAGTCAGAATCCTGGAAACCCTCAAGCAGAGATGAAAAGAAAAACAAATCAAAGACACCAAGAAGAGCCTACTTTCTCCAGCTGAAGAACCAGGAGTAGGCAGCCTAGAAAAAGAATACTTTTATACAATAATTGCTCTTCTTCAGCCAAATGCCACAGATTAAAAGAAAGAAAAACAACTGAAGGCCAGGGTGGAGGAATTAGATTTCTACCTTCAGCAAACTCTAACAAGGCACCCCTACATCCTGCATAAGAGTGTCACAAAAGCCAAGTTGGGAAGCTATGACATTCTCACAAGGTAATAACAAAATAGACCCACCTTGAGATGGTTCAGAGGCTGCATAATGGAGAGTCAGAACTTTCACTACCATTCACTGATAATGTGATAATGAGGGGTTCTTTTCAGTGCTAATGAGGTGATACCCTTCCTATGGTTTCAGTGAAGGCCATAAGAGGAGCAGCTCTGCTCCAACTTTCAGACAGAATGGTACCAGTTGAGGACTGATGTGGGTGAACATGGAGGCCTGAACTCTTAGCCCTATCTGAAAAAAAAAGAGTCTGAACAGAGCCTCAGGGAATAGTGAGACTATAACAAATGATCTATTAGAATCCCAGAAGAAGCAGAGAAATAAGACAAAGGTTTAAAAAAAATGCAAATTTCCAAAATTTGGCAGAAGACATAAACTAACAGATTTAAGAAGCTGAGTAAATATCAAAAGTAAAAGTACAAAGAAACCCACACCAAGACAAATCCTGGTCAAACTTCTGAAAACTAAATTCAAACCAAAAAGTCTCGAAAGTAACAAAAAGAGAATGATACATTACCCATAGAAGGAAACAATTAGAATGGAAGTGCAGTTCTCTTTGAAAACCACAGAGGCCAAAAAGAAGGAAGCTGCTTGATATTTTCAAGAGGTGAAAGAAAAAGAACTGCTGACATAGAGTTCTATATCCAGCAAAAATATCTTTCAAACAGAAAGAGGAAATCAAGCAGTCTCAGATGAAGATACTGAAGAATTAGTCACTGGTAGACAAACCTCACTCCAGTACTCTTGCCTGGAAAAATCCTATGGACGGAGGACCCTGGTAGGCTGCAGTCCATGGGGTCGCTAAGAGTCGGATACGACTGAGCAACTTCACTTTCACTTTTCACTTTCATGCATTGGAGAAGGAAATGACAACCCACTGCAGTGTTCTTGCCTGGAGAATCCCAGGGACGGGGGAGTCTGGTGGGCTGCTGTCTATGGGGTCACACAGAGTCGGACACGACTGAAGTGACTTATCATCAGCAGCAGACAAACCATAAAAGAATGATTAAAAGAAGAACTCTAGAGCAGAAAAGAAATGGTGAAAGAAGGAATCATGATATAACGGAAAGAACAGAAGAATGGAAAGAGAGAAAGTATGAGTAAATTGACATTCTTTCTCCTCTTGAGTTTTCTCAAGTATATTTCACAGCTGAAGAATAAATCATAACATAGTCTAATGCAGTTCTCAATAAATATACAGGAAACATTTAGACAACTCTACTATACAAATTGGGCTTCCTTGGAAGCTCAGCTGGTGAAGAATCTTCTGCAATGAAGGAGACCCTTGTTGGATTCTTGAGTAGGAAAAATCCCCTGGAGAAAGGTCAGGCTATCCACTTTAATATTCTTGGATTTCCCTGTTGGCTCAGACAGTAAAGAATCTGCCTGCAATGCAGGAGACCTGGGTTCAGTCCCTTGGTTGGGAAGATCCCCTGGAGGAGGGCATGGCAACCCACTCTATTGTTCTTGCCTAGAAAATACCCCATGGATTTAGAGGAACCTGGTAGGCCATAGCCCATGGGGTTGGAAAGAGTCAGACATGACCGAGCAACTAAGCACAGCACAGCACTACACAAATTACACATATTGATAAATGTGATAAAATCATATAGAAATAAATATTCAAAGATAAGAGTGCATGTAAAACTGGGAAAAATCTAAGATTAAAATTAGATCAATTTCCTGTTTGTGACATGGTACAGTAAGTTTTGCAAGATGTTATCATTGGCAGAATTGGGTGAAAGAAACATGTCATCTTTCCATTATTTATTGCAATGGCTCATGAATCTACAATTATCCCCAAATAAAAGTTTTAATAACAATGCATTCCTGAAATGGAAATTAATAGGAACAAGCTCCCAGAAACAAAGGCAGATACCTATAGAAATAAAAATAGAAATATTAAACAGAAAACACTGTTTAGCTGTGTATATTAATAGAAACTGATAGACAATCAATCAACCAGTCAATCAGTAAATAAGTCATCTAGAAAAGATAGCTTCTAGATGGCTTCCTTGGTGGCTCAGAGGATAAAGGGTCTGCGTGCAATGCAGGAGACACGGGTTTGATCCCTGGGTGGGGAAGATACCCTGGAGAAGGAAATGGCAACCCAATCCAGTATTCTTGCTTGAAGAATCCCAGGGACAGAGGAGTCTGGAGGGCTACAGTCCATGGGGTCGCAAAGAGTCAGACACGACTGAGTGACTTCACACTCAAACACACACAGAAAAGATAGCAAGATCTCATAACATGGTCAAATTTGACTAACTTAGAGTCTGTGGTAGGGTTTGATGTTTGCAAGTTCAGAGTCTTCACTTTAATCAAAGTACACCAAATTTATCCATCTCTGAAGACTGATTTTATTAATCCAACTCCTAAGAGACTAATACTTACATATGCAGCAACACTTGGAAGCTCTTTTCTTTGCTGACCCTCATTCCTCAATTCCCCTCCTTTTTTTTTTTTTTTTTTTTTGGATATTCCTCTTTCAAGGTCCTCCAATTAGAACACTCCATCCAAATAAGCATGCATTTTTTGTAAGTACCATATCAAGCCTTCTCTGAAGAAAGGAAAATTTTTCCTAGTAATTTAACTTTGACTCTACCCTTTATAAAACAGCAACCTCTGCATTATTCTTACCAAGAACATTTGTTTCCTTCCTGAGATTGACCTGTATTATAAAGTCTACAACACTGTATAAATATTTCCCTCTTTGGCATCCAGTACAAGTTCACTAGGTACTTTATTTTTAATTTTACAGTAAGTGAAAAGGGAGATATAGAAGAATGTATCCTATTATCTGAATCTCTGACATTCCTTGCTCCTTCACTGCTGAGCCTTACCTTGATTTGATCTCTTTCCCTATCTAAGTACTTCTTTTGCATATTGTTCATAATTGCAATTAATTAGTAGAGATGCAACAATTCTTTCAATCATGTCATGCTTTATTTCATGCTGGACTCTAAGATCCTTGAGGACAGGGACCACATCTGTCTTTCATGTCCATCTGTTCCCAACACCTATCACAGGCAAATAGTAGGAACTCAACAAGTATTTGTCAAGTGAGTGGATGGATAGAGAGGAAGAAAAGAAGTAACTTAAAGTCTCTGTGTCTGGTGTTTTTATATGTAAAATGGAGATGTTGTAAAGATTAAATGCGATACCATTTATGCATACAGAAGTTTTCAGGGCTTTTCTGGCTTTCTTCCCTATTCATTCATCCATCATCCAGCTATATATTCAATCTGCATCATAGAACACAAGGGGATATTAAGGTCTAGTGAAAGTTAAAAGTAACTAGACTAGACCTCCTTATAAAAGAGTCT